>JAJDFE020000387.1:0-36112 GCA_021527465.2 Geoglossum glabrum | reverse complement strand
GCGCTCGTAGACAGTATCAAGGCTCAGTCGGCGCAGCGGCGGGGAGATTACACGCTCGTAGAGGACTTCTATCATAGCGCCATTCGGCACCATGAATCTCAGTCCGCGGCGTTTCCCGAGCGGTATAAAACCGACGATCATATTCAAGAACTAATAGATCTGGCGAAGTTCTATTCGGATACCGCGGGGGAGGATCCTTCAATCGAATCCTTGCGGAAACAGTTAACGGTTTACGAGGCGTTGGATATGCTGGCGCCGGGATCGTATCGACCATTTATCGCGGATGTTTTAGCCGATTTGGGATCGGCTTATGCGGACGGGGAAGATTATGTTTCGGCCATAGAGGTCCGCAAAAGGGCTAGCGAGATCCTCGAGGATCTAACGCGGTCGGACGAAACGAACTACGGGCGGCAGTACGCGGATAATCTTTTTTGGTCGGCGATCTTGTACGAAAGGACTAACGAGACGAGCGCCGCGGACGAGGTATATCGTCGCTGTTTAGACGTCTATGAAAGGTCGACGAGGGACGATAACGCGGATTTACACCTCAAGTATGCGAACGCGTCGAGATACTACGGCCAATTTTTGCATGAGCAGGGCGAGGAGGAGAGGGCAAAGGTCTATCTGGAGAAGGCGGAGGCGCCGGCGAACAAAAAAAGGGTGTTTTAACGGGGGGAAATAAGATCGATAATGAATTAACTTGTTTAAAGAACCTTATTCAAGCAATTAAATATCGAAAAATGACCGCGCATCGGATGCATACTCGTAAAAAAGCGTTCAAAGTTCTTTTCACCAAGTCGTTGAAAATAAAGAACCACCCCCAGGTGACCGTCATTTACGACGAGGCGTTCGAAGATTACCTCAAACCATTGTCGGAGGTCATAGAAGAGATGTCGTTGCCCGTGACCTACATCTTCATGCCGATTCGTTATCAACAACTGCTTCAGAAAAAGGACTCGGAGACTGGCGTGGTTCCTTTGCCCGCAGGTCTCCGGGCGGCGATTTCCAACTCGGACGTCGTTCTCAATATGCTGAACGGCGACATCAATACCTCAAAGGTGAGAGGCGCCATCCTATCGCAAAAGAAGGACCGAAACTGTAAGGTCGTCCACTGTCCCGGTATCAGCGACAAGATTTTGGAGTTGGTCTTGCGTTCTCCTTACCAGAAGATATTGTTAGAATCCGAAATGATGGCGTGGGCCCTAGGCAATACGCATACGGTGTCGTTGAGGTCTACAGGATCAGACGGCCAGGAATACGAACTGGAAATGAAGCTCGACGGATGGGACAACGAGCCGTTCATGAGCTCGGGTATCATTTTCGAAGGTAGCTGGGGCAATATACCGCCGGGCGAGACTTTTTGCTGCCCAGAATCTACGAGCGTCAACGGCAAGATATGTATCAATGGCAGCTTACCGAACGTGGTCTTAAAAAAAAGCGAAGAGGTGGTTTTGACCTTCAAAAAAGGGGTGTTGACCGAGTGGGTAACGAAAGCGGGCTCCGCAGCGGACAATTTTTTTCAGGAATTGAAAAGAGAGGCGAAGGCACGTAAGGACGATAATTGGAGCACCTTCGCAGAGCTAGGTATCGGCCTCAACCCGGCCATAAAGTCTGTGACGGGTAATTCTCTTTTCGACGAAAAGATCGCGGGCACTATTCACGTCGCCATCGGCGATAATGACGTATTCGGACATAATATAAGGTCGCATATCCACGCGGATATGGTCGTTTTCGGCCCTACTTTGCTGCTCGACGACAGAAAGGTCATTTACAACGGCATCATAGATATGGCCGCCATTCGGCAGTGGCGGGAAAGCATCAAGTTCAGTAAGATCGTCATGGACAATTCGAAGATTCTCGTCATCGATCCCGCCAAGATCAGGGTCAGCGGAATGACCTTGCAGCGTCGTTTCGAGAACGGCGGAAGAGTGGGTAAGGTGGAAATATTGAATAACAAGTATAAAAAAGCCATTAGCAACGTCAAACAGACGTTGGAAAACGTCATCGAGATCCCTTTCAAGGATCTTGCGAAAGAAGCCGGACCTAAACAACGGAAGAACCTAATTCGGATACTGGAGATCCTACATCATTACAAAGCGATAGAAATCAAAAAGCCATGAGGACCTACCTGCAACTGTTGCAATCCGCTATCGGCGATTTCAACCTCGGAGAAGAAAGCGTCGATCCCGATGGGGGGAACGAATATTTCGCCTGCTATAGTCTCTGGCTACCTGAAAGGTTCAGGGGACTGCCTTCGGTGTGGTATTTCGCCGTCCTTCTCGACCGAAACGTCAATACCGGCATCCCGTCCGTAAAGAGGGATATTGTAAATGCGGCAAGGGAGCTTATTTCGGAGCATAAAAGCGAAAAAACACCTCTAGTATTCCTATGCGATGAGGATCATGTAAATCTCAAGGGGTGGATCAATCAACCCAGGGAGGCCATATTTTTTCTCGAAAAAGCAGATTTGCCGGGGAAGAGTAACTTACCTATAAGCGTAAAGCTTACCCCCATCCTGCTAGCCGTTAAGAATAAATTCGCGAGTCAGGAGCTGCCGGCGAGTCTCGTACCGTATACGCCTAACGAACCTGTGAACGCATGGCGATTTTTCGGCAGGCGTAAGGAGCTGACGGAGCTCGTCGAGTCTAGCGGCAATTATTTCGTCATCGGAGCTAGACGTATAGGCAAGACCTCGCTGCTGAATGAATTTAAGCGGCAATTGGAAAAGAGGGGCGAAAAAGTATATTGGATACAGGTGCAACAGGAGGCTACCATACAGGGCGTCATCGAAGAAATAGCCAGTAACCTGTCTGTTAAAGAAGTATATAAAGCCCAGAAAACGTCGAAAATGATCGACGTCAATTATCTTTCTTCCATCATCAAGAGATTGAAAGGCGATAAAAAAAGAATTACCCTAATCTTCGATGAGCTTGGCAACGTGCTTTCTCGAAGCAAGCGGGACGATTGGAACTTCATGGGGACTTTGCGCGAGTTCTCCCATAGCAATAAAATCAGGGTCATCGCCTCCGCGTTCCAGGAGATCTTCATCAAACAGCAAAGCGAGTTCGAGGGCCCATTGGTTAATTTCGGCAGCACAATGAAAATCAATGTTTTCAGCGCAAACGAAGTGGACGACATACTTATACATCCTTTGAGCTTCTGGGGCGAGATCGACGACAAACCGAGATTCAACAAGCTGATAAGAAACCATTTTGGCTCGCACCCTCTCATTATGCAATATTTAGGGGTATACCTTTTCCAAAAAATCTTCTCATCAGGCAATACGATGGTCGAATCGCTGGTCGACGACCTGTTGAATAGCGATAAATTACATGTGTTTGAAAGAGCAGTAGACGATATTTTCAAAAGGAACAATTCCTACCTCGAACGGTATGTGTTCCTTACTTGCTGTCAACAAGCCGACAATAATGAGACGGAACTGTTCAATTTCGAGATCACTCAACGGAATATAAAAAAAATATTGGAAGAATTACATATTTCGTCCGATCTCGATCAAAGGAATTTCCTTTTGGAAAGGCTTAGCATGCGCGGATTGCTACACCAGGAACCGAACAATCAGTCGGTGTATAGGATCGCGGCGCCGATCCTATATAAATATATTAAGAGATTCGACTCGCCCGTCCGATTATGTGCCGAATTCAAAGAAGAGATCGTCGATAACATTTCCGACTTGAAAGAAGAGACCAAATGAAGGCCGTATTTCTAGATACGAAGTGGGCGGAGGCGATGGATCAGATCGTTGACGGTCGATCGATCATGTTGCATGTTCCTATATACTATGGGGAGATGTTTTTCAAAGATTACTTGTTGGACGACAATACGGTCAATGCGATATACCAGCCGGTTTTACTGGGCGTCCCCAACGACGATATCACGAGTAAACCTTACGAAAGAGTTTGGAAGAATATCGTCTCACAACTTTCCATCAGGGACGCGCCTGCGGTGGAAGGAAAGATTCAGTTCGTAAACGCTATGCTCAAGCTGGTAGAAGGCCGGCGTATTCTTTGTATTCTTCAGACCCATGGCAAGAATGCGACGGCTTCGGCGGCTATGATCGACGCTTTGCAGGAAGTTAGTTTGAAAGCACCCCAAAAGGCGCTCAGCCGTATGTGCGTAGTCGTGCTGGACGATTATACGTTATATTATTACGAGAATCAGGTCGGTGACGCCAGCTCGCTCTGGGACTTTTCGGCGAGGGTAAATTTCGGTAAGTGTACCTCCCCCGCTACGATCGTAAGGCTCTTACCGCCGGCGCTGTCGGAAAGCGGTTTCGGAGAGAATATCGCGAAAACGCTATTGGATATTACCGGCGGTCACCAAGGATTGATTCTCGAAGCGCTGAATTTCATCGCTCGGAATAAAGACGAGTTGGATTCTGCTACATTTAAAGCCGATGTCAGGCAATATTTGGAGAATTGCAGTATCCTGCACTCTTTACGTCGGTCGCTGTTCAAGAAAACGGAAGGAAGCTTGTCGCGTCTGCTGGCGTTCAAGGACTCACCTTTGACCGAAAGATATAACGATCCCGACATCATCGAGTTTCATAAGTTGGGGATCGTTTTGAAGATAAGTAGTTCCCGATCTCAGTTGTGTTCCGGTCTGATCTCCGAGTTGTTGGAGGAGATCCTCGCCGCCAAGTTAGTCGAGGCGAAATCGACGGCTACTTCCGGGGAAAATAAGGATCCCGTCAGAATACTGTTCGTCTGTTCCAGTCCGAAAGGTTACAACCCATTCGACTTCGGGAAAGAATACAAACGGATCAACGAAGCGCTTATAGCCGGCCGCAAGGGGACAGGATACGAGTTTTCGCTTGAGACGGGGGTAGTCAAAAGCGAACTTTTGAAAGTGTTGATCCGTCATAGGCCTTCCATTCTTCATATATCGATGCATTGTTCGGAAGAAGACGGATTGTTTTTCGAAGGTTCCGCCGGCGAGCTCCAGCCGATGGGCCCGGACGAATTTGAAAAAGTGATCTCCACCTATTCCAGGAAATATCCGATACGACTGATCGTCCTCAGCGCGTGTAACTCGATGGGGCATGCCATAAGGGTAAAACCCTATTGTACCTATGCGATGGGAACAAGGGACGTGTTACCGGAACGCGCATCGGTGTTGTATGCGCAAGGGTTTTATGGCATGCTGTTCGACGAAGGGGATACCGACATGCTGTTTTGCCATTAAGCGGGAATACTGGCTATCGAACAAGCCTCTCCATTGTTCAAAAAAAACGAGGAGCTGGAAGTGAAGGACATTCCTCAATTCATCATAAAAGATATACCATGATAAAAGGTATGAACAATATGCTCGCGGACTATGGATACAACCTAGTCGCGCTCCCCAAGGCCGGGATAGCGCTATTGGACTTGCTATTCAAAAGAGACGGCAGCCTGGGGAGGGTAGGCGCATCGGCCATAAAGCTATTCGAAATGGGAGCGGCCGAGGTCCCGGAGACGAGCGAAAACGTCGAAGTAATCGATATTTCCGATTCCATCGCGCTGATGTTCGACGCAAAGGCAGGCGCTAGAATGACGAGCGCCTTGGCGCATTTGCCCAAGGCTGTGACCATGAACGCCAATTACGCGCTGAATACGAACGAAAAGATCCTGGTCAACTACCAGCATATCAGGGAGGATAGCGTCGATTTGCTAGCGCTGGATAATTTCCTGCATCTTAGTCGGCCCAAGGCTGAGGAATTCGGAACCTTCAAAAAAAAGTTATACGGTAGCGAGCTGTATGTAATAAGCGCGGTGCTAAAAAGCAATCGGTTTACCGTCACTATCGCGGATGAACAGGCGCAGCAGGCGAGCGTCGATGTAAAAGTGCCGTCGACAGTGGAAATCGATACAAACATATCGAGCAACAGGGCAAAGAAAATTCTGTTACAGTATGACGGCGGTACGGAATTGATTTTCGCATTCAAGGCACAAAGGATCATTTTCGACCATAAACGGTGGTGGGAGTTTTGGGAAAAGGGGCCTGACGGTTTCAGGATAAAAGATGTCATCGGTGAAACGCTAAAAAGCCATGAGAAGTTTCCAACCTTCCCTTTGAAGCCGGAAAGGGAACCGATCGATCTGGCTTGACAAGGTATTCGGGCGTTTAAAAGTATCAATTTCGCGAGCGAAAATTCTTGTGGAATTCATGCAGTTTCGCGTCATGGGGAAAACCATCATCCATGACGCGACTTTTGTACTTTCTGCCGCTGCTTGTTATCAATTTCCTTTCATATGCCCAGGGTGGGCCGGCTGTTACCAATACCCGACCGGTGGGGAAGGCCGGACAGGTGGTGGTCGCCGATAAGAGCCGGGTGATGGATTATTTTCAAAACCAGCAGTTTGATGAGGCGATCAGTTATCTGGCTACTGCTATAGATGAAGATTCTTCAAGTGTAGGGGTTTTGGGGTATTTGGGTTATGCCTATTATATGACGGATCGGAATGCTGCGGCTGAACGATGTTATAAGCGGATACTGGGTTTGGATAGCTCGTCTGTTTCTGCGCTTTATTATCTGGAAAACATCGTGGGACATGAGGACCCGGACCAGGCATTGGAGTATGTGACCCGGTTGACCTCATTGCAGCCTTTGAAGGCCGCCTGGTGGCGGACGAAGGGGGAGCTGTTGAAGCGGTTGCGGCAACCGGATTCGGCTTATGCCGCTTTGACGACGGCCTATGGACTGGCGCCGGAGGAGACGAAGAATGTGACCGCCCTGGCGGATATGCTGATCGAGCGGAAGAATTTTGCTGCCGCGGATAGTATCCTGGATATTGCTTTGGCGAGGGATAGTTTGAGCTTTCCGGTTATAAAAGCCCGGATGCGATCGGCGTATAACGCGAAGAATTTTGTTGTTGTCACACCGCTGGGGGAAAGGATCGTGCGGCTGAACCTGCCGGACGTCAATGTGCAGTCCTGGCTGGCTTTGTCCTATTATAATCTGAAGCAATATCCGGATTGCATCAGAGCCTGTGAGTTTTTGACAGACGCGGGCTATGATGTGGAGGCAGTCCTCTATTATGAATCCCGGGCTCTTTCGAAGCTGGCCCGATATGACGAGAGCAATGCATTGCTGCAGATCTGTCTCAAGAAAGCGATCGAGCCGACGGCCGAATGGTACTATCACGATCGGGCAGAGAATTTCGAGGGTAAACATCAGTACAAGGCCGCCTTACATCATTATGATACTGCCTACTATTTATTTCATTCGCCGCTGATGTTGTACAATGCGGGTAGGCTGGAGGAGACGGGGCTACAAGATAAAGTCCTTGCACGAAAATACTATCGGCGGTACCTGGCTACCGGACGGCCTGAGGATCCGGAAGAACGGAAGGCCTATGATTACGTAAAGAGACATTTACCCAGATAAGTCTGAAAACGGGTGTTTTTACCGGATCGTACTATTGAAGAATGACATACCTTAGGACCGATTAAATCTTAGTACTATGGCAGTCGATCTGACTTTACTAGACCCCGGTTTTCAAACCAAGATCAAACAACTCCTCCAACAGCTGCAGGGGCAAGGTATAGAAATGCGACCCAACGAGGGCCTTCGAACTCCTTTCGTTCAGGCTAAATACTGGCGGCAGTCCCGCACAAAAGAACAGATACAGGCGAAGATCGCGGACTTGAAATCCAAAGGAGCTCCCTTTCTCGCCCAAGTGATAGATTCCGTAGGTCCCCAAAGCGGCGACCCGGTTACCAACTCCATCCCCGGGCTTTCCTGGCACCAATTCGGCGAAGCCCTCGACTGTTTTTGGGTCGTGAACGGCGAGGCGAACTGGTCTACCAGCAAGCTCGTAAACGGCTTTAATGGGTTTAAGGAATACGCAAAAGCTGCTATCACCCTTGGACTTGATGCCGGCGGGCTGTGGAAGAGTTTGAAGGATTGGCCGCATGTGCAATTGCGAAAAGATGCGAGTCCGCTCGGGAAATTCACTTTGCAGCAGATTGATGGGATCATGAAGGACCGGTTTGGAAACGCCGTGTAGAACCTTCATTTCTGTTTATCAGGAGCAGACCCGAGAAACGCTTTATTAAAGATTCTCTCCTTGAAATTGTGCTGCAGCGATTTCTTCGCCTTCCTCAGAACCGTATTGTCGTACAGTGGACCGATGATCTTCAGACGGAACATGGGGCTGCGGCTTAAAGAGGCCTAAGATTATGTCAGGAAGAGGTGGTGGGAATAGGGCTGAAAAAGGGTGTTTTTACTCTATCCGGATAAATGCGGGCTAATTATCTTCACTTATGCCATCGATCTATTTATTGGACAGTATCGTCACCGATCCAGCGGCCGTGACAGGCGTCTTGCTTGCCGCGTTCTCTGCCATTTATACCTACAAAACCTACATATGGGGCAGGAAAGTAAAATCAGAAAATGATCAGCTGCAGATCAAGACGCGAGAATTGAATGAGTTGAATCCGCATCTCGAAGTGCTGGAAAATTATACCGAGGTCTGGTCTAAGATGAAGGTCATACTTGGGGAGGAGATAAAAGGCGGCTCGAGGGTCGTTATTCGTAATATCGGTCTCGATCTCGAGAAGGCTTTGCCCGATCTATATCATTTTGTCCGCGATGAGCTTTCTGGCATTTCTCAACTGAATTTAAATTATTGTGGGTTGATCATCGATCCGGATGCCTCACTGATCAAACCTATGATCGACGATAATAGTAATATAAGAACCGAATTTGTTACGGCCTCCTATACCTGGCTGAAAGTATTGAAAGATGAGTTTTCACATCGAGATTTTCAGCTTGAGGTGCGGCGTTATCATTTGCCTCCGCTGATGCACGGTATTATGATCAATAATCAACATTTATTCCTGGGTTTTACAGAGATAGAGCGTGGAAAGCTTCATGGCTCTAACAATCCATATATTTATATGAAAAAGGACAATCAGGTAAGAGCTACCCAGCATTATTTTAACTTCTATAACAATTGGTTCGATTATTATTGGAATTATGGAAAATAAAGCGATAAAGGTTTTGTCACTGGATGCGGGTGGTATCAAAGGAATCTATTCGCTGGCAGTCTTAGCAGGAATAGAGAGAAAGTATGGTGTCGGTATTCTGTCCAAATTCGATTACTATGTAGGCAGCTCGATCGGAGGCGTGATCGCTACCGCTATTGCGTCCGGCATAAGCGCCGGAGCTATCTTCCATCAGCTGTCTGTAATAGGCGGCGATCAAGAGCTGGGCCATCAACGGCTGATACAATTGTTATTCCAATGGATCGATCTGCAGTTCGGCCTCGAGCCGCTAAAGACAATTAAGCCAAAACTGTTCTTGCCTGTATACGATCAAACCGATCGTACATTCGCTTATTTTTCAAATCAGGATAAGGAACTGTCAGAGGTGCCGATCGCGGATGTCTTAAAATCTTCCTGTTCAGACATTCGAATTACCGAACCATATTATATAGAGCGTCAACATAGATACTATGCCGATGCCGGCTTTTTTGCCTATGATCCGATCATTTTCTTTCTGCGGCGGGAAGAGGCGCTAACCGGACATACCTTACAAATCTTGTCTATCGGCAGCGGCCTGATAGAAAATATCTCAAATGACCTGAACGTCAGTGATAAATTCGATCTGATCTACGATTCATTCCTGATCGATCAGTTCGAATCCACTGCCTTTTACTTTTCCAACGGGGGCTCGAAAGATCGTTATGAATATCTACGAGTTTCGGAATTTCCGCAGAAGATGAATACTGCTTATGGAATGCAGTTTTTAGTACAGCTGGCAGAACAGAGAGTGGATCATCTGATTAAGGAAGGGGCTCTCGATCCTTTTATCTAGTCTGGTTGATAAAAACAGTTGTTTTTTTGCTTATCGGACGCGGCCGCAGAAGAGTTTGTTTTATTGAAGATGCCACTGCTGCAGCCGGGGTCGCCCAGTGCACCGAACGATCATTTACGATGTTTGCTGGTTTGAGCAGCCCGATCGCTTGTTCTGGATCCATTATAGGCAGGTATATATTTCTTAAGATACGCCTTCAGGTTGGGGTCGCAAGCATAAATAAATACGCCTTTTATCCCTCGACATAACATATTTTGATAAATATTCAGAATATACTGCTTTAACACATTTATATCTGTGATACCTGCTTTTGTTTTTCTATCATGGAAATGTTCAGGGTGGATCAGGATCTCATGTTTTTTAAGATCATAGCTAATTTCGTTACCGAAGATCACGCCTGCATAATTGAGGTCATATCCTTGTGTGGTGTGAATGCATCCGATCTCTTTCGCCGCGTCCTTTGAGTTGATCCACTGGTTGTATTGCTGATTCCATCTAAAATGTCGGTCTTCGATCTCGATGTCCATTACATCCGGGGCTCGCTTTGACTTCCATTCCCACGAATAGCCTGCCACCATTCTTGCCAGACCGCCATCCTTCTCCTTTGCTGCAATGGTCTCAGCAAGGTCTGCAATATGATCAAAGTAAAGCAGCTCATAACCCTCCTGCTGGAAAAGGGCAGCGTTCGCGGGCAGATCAAGGTTCAACAGCTGCTCAATAAAGCTAATGTAGTCGTTTCCTCCTTTGACCCGCAATTGAGAACGCAGCTTTATTCGCCTTGAAGATGATTGTAGCCTGGTGAAATGAGTCTCGTCGATATCAGACGGCTTTACAGTCTGCGACCGATCATAGAAAAATATCTGCTTTTGACTGCTCTTCATAATCCAGTCCAACTCGGTCCCCTGTGGTCCAAGGTTCAGCTTGTTATTGTTCTCGTCAAAAGATCGATAATTAGTGATATTTTTTCGCTGCCGGAGCCGATGTGCCTCATCGACAATCAATATATCGTATTGCTTGCCTACCACCTCAGATGGACCGATCACCATTCCTGCATTCAACCCTTTCACTCTCCGGAAGACTGCTTTAAGGGTATTTCGCAGGGAGGTCATTGGCACAACCAGGGCAATTTTGGGCCGAGGATAACGCTTCTTCATGTTTTCGATCAATCGCTTGGCCGACGACTCATCATCATTCGATCCCGCATCAGTATTGAATATCTCTTGCAAGGGCGATACCAGCAGCTTCATCATAAAAATAGCAAGCACAGTTTTTCCTGTTCCTGCGCCACCCTCGACCAGCGCGGAGCGGTCGCCTCCGACTAGTATCTCAATAAGCTCTAAAACGGATTGATACTGGTCAGGACTGAGTGCTTTGTATGGCGAAAATTTAAACAGATCGGAATTGTCGATGTCTTGTAGATCCTGGATAGCAATTTTTTCGTCGCGTAATTTCTGCCAGATCTGGGCAAACAGGGTTTGGTACTCTTCTCTCTGGTAATAATTGTGAAAGGTCAGCCCGAAGTTGCCATTCAGCAGCTCATATCGATCCAGCGAGTCATCTGCATTTAAATACCGGATAAGAGATGCCTCTATATCCAGCGTCGCGGATTTGTGAAATTGGGGACTGGTGATCAGATGCAAAAGCTCCAGGCTGCCCTTTTGAGGATGGCTTAAATGAGTCAATAGTCGTGTTATGGGGCTGGTCGATTCACCTACATATGCCTTTCGGACGGCCGTGCTGCTCAATATATATACGATCGGCCAAAGATTTTTAAACCATACGTCCTCAGTCAAGAGGTCGACTGTGGGTCGATCAAAGCTATAGCGTATAATATTGAAAGTTTTGCTTCGATGAGCCTGACTCATAGCTCGGTATACTTTTTGGCGTTTCCTTTAGCCTTTTCAACGGGATATTTCGCGGCGTTCGTTTTGATCTTCTCGAGAACGATCTCTTCCACATTAAATCCATACTTGTCTGCCAATAGAAATGCAAATGATAGAACATCGGCCAGCTCTTCTTTTATCTGTTCCGGTTTTGCATCGGCTGCATCTTTCCAGATAAAGGCTTCCAAAAGCTCGCCCGTCTCAACGCTGATGGCTAAGGCCAGGTCCTTGGCGTTGTGAAACTGGGCCCAGTCCCTTTCGTCGCGGAAAGCCCTAAGCGCGCTAATCACTTTTTCCATCCTTTAGAATTTGCTGTACCCAAATATAGGATATATGAAGCAATGTCCGGAAGCAACAAGCGGATAGGATGTAGCCTCCTGATCCTGGAAGGCTGGCGGATTGGAGGAGCGGAAGGTGTAGGAATAGGTCCGGATCCGTTTGGGGAGAATAGGACGATAAGAATGGGTGTTTTTCCCGTATTATCGGGAGCCGCCAATTGCTATCTTGATTGGCGTTACCCTCATAACGACAATCCCGATGACCTCAGTTACCAGCAATCTGCCCGTCACCCCGCCACCCGATCCTACAGCCCATATCGATAAATCAGGTCTGGACGAAGCGGAGGAGAGACTGCGGATCCAGGAATCCTGCGTTCACTAAGATCGGTACCTGGACTGGCCTGGTCGCGGTCGTGGCTGCTATTATTATTTCAAGGGACATTGAGCGTGCTAAATTTTTATATCTTATAATATTTTAATAATGCAAAACAGACCTGAGATCATCTCTTATCAAAAGTTAAGAGCTTTTATAGGCTTTACCGGTATCCTGCTGCCTGTTGCCGTCGTTGTCGGATGCCTAATTTGCGGCTCTAGTACTTATTCCTGTCAGCATTCGATCAGTCATTATTACTACAGTATCATGCACGTGATCTTTGTCGGGGTGCTTTGCGTGCTCGGAGGTTTTCTCATCAGCTATCAAGGTAAGGATGCCTGGGAGAGCCGTCTGTCGAATCTGGCGGGATGCTTCGCATTCGGCGTCGCCTCTTTTCCCACGAGGTTCGAAGGATTCCGCGTCGGCGAAGGGAACACATATCATCAATACCTCCAGGTGTTCCCCGACGTCTCCAAGCCCTTCGGTGACCTGCATTTCGCGTTCGCAGGCGGCCTTTTTATTTGTTTCACTATTTTTTGTCTTTACTTCTTTCAGAAGCCAGATGAGGTTTATACGGGTTCCGAGCTTAAAAAGTTCGAGAAGCGAAAGCTGATCTATAAAATTTGCGGTTGGGTCATTGTCGTGAGTATTCTAATGATCGTATTATTCGAATTCGAAATTCTCCCCCGAAAGGGGATATTCGTTTTTAGCACGCTGATATTCGAGACTACGGCATTGTGGGCATTCGGTACCGCCTGGCTGATAAAGGGTTCCTCCGTTTTAAGGAGCATGCCTGCGGTACGCGGCCTGGTAAGGTCAATTCGGTGATAAAAACAGGTATTTATGCCCATTGACAAAGATTGATCCATTCGGTAAGTTTGAGCTCAACCTTACACAAATGAAAAAGACAACCTTTTACACGGCTTTAGTGCTGTTCGTTATGGCGGCAGCTGCCTGCCGCAAAGTTTCCTGCGATCCGAAAAATGGGAACACGGACTACAAACAATGCGTTATTACTGCGCTCAGCTATTCTGGGGCGGCATTTGGGGATCCGGTGCATTTTGACATCGTTTATAATGATCGTCATGATCCGGTCAGCGCCACTCCCGACTTTATCGGGACCGGTTCGCCGCAGCGTGTATTCTATTATGACGCCGCCGGTCGGTTGATCTCGTATGCAGGGATCTACACCAATGGCCTCTTTGAGACATGGCACAACTTCCAGTATGACTCCCGGGGCCGCATTGTAGGTGATTCAACCTATGTATTCGGACCCGTCTCTAATCCGGGGTCCGCGCCGGACCGGCGGTTCTCGTCATTTACGTATGACTCCGAGAACCGCATTGTTTCTGAGACCATGACATCCGGTCCGCTTGGCCAACCCGGGCCCTTTGTCAAGACCTATGTATATGACGCGAGTGGTAACCTCGCGGGGATCGCCCATGACAGCAAGCCTAATTTGTTGCTGACTAATAAGGTTTGGCGCTTCCTCAACCGCAACTACAGTGTCAACAATCTTGCCAGCGCCACCACCTACAATGACCATGGACTCCCTTTGTCATTTAGCGGAGGCGCGCCGCCGCTGTTCGAGAACCTGAGCGCCTTTTCGCAGCTCGAAGTCACTTACGATTGCGGCGGCCCGATTCCGTCTATTGGCAAATAGCCGCATACATATTTGCCCGACCGTAGATCGAAGGATGCTCTCCTAATTTTCGTACCCTATGTTTAAATAGCTTTTCTAAAGACGCGTAGCTGATCGGGTAGGGAACCCAGGTCTTTACCGGAACATCCGTGTCGTATTCGACTATGAGGAATGGGGCTGAGAGGCTTAGTTGTTGTTGGAGCTTTTTGATCAAGGCTGGCTTGTCTTCAACGTAGTGGAGAGAATTTGCCATGAGGATGCCGTCAAGATCTCCGAGATGACTGAGGTCGTCTTTGATGAAATCGGTCCGGATCGGTTGGATGGAGACGGGGGTATCCTGGGGTTTGAGGGATGGTTTTGTGTCGACGCCGTAGACTGTGCTGCCTGCCGGGAGGAGCGTAGCGATAGCCCTGGTAAAGAGACCGGAGCCGCAACCTAAGTCGGCCCATCGTGTTGGTTGGGTAATGTCTATCGCTGCCGGCTTGATGAGGGCAATGGCCTGTTCTAAATCCATTTCGCGAAAATAGGACTTATATCGAGGGGATCGGAGAGACCCTGGCCATGGCATAGGTTTTGAGTCCGTGCGGGAAATGCCCCCTGATGAAGAGATTCTTTAAAAATGCCTGGGCCATCCTGAAGGACTGCTTCAATGGCTTTATTGACGACAAAGTGTTGAAACTGAGCGCCTCGTTAGCTTACTATACCGTATTCTCAATGGGGCCGCTTTTGCTCATGATCATCTCACTTGCGAGCGTTTTTTATGGCCGGGAAGCGGTCGAGGGGAAAATTTACAGCCAGCTCGAAGGGTTTACGGGGCATGATACCGCCCTCCAGCTCCAGCATATCATCCAGAACGCTGCGATCATGGGTAAAGGCAAGCTTGCCGCCATCATTGGCGGCGTGACCCTGATCATCGGCGCCACCACCATTTTCGCAGAGATCCAGGAATCGATCAATATGATCTGGGAGGTCAAGCCAAAACCCAAGAGGGGCTGGCTGAAGTATCTGCAAAATCGTTTTATGAGTTTTTCGATCATCGTCGGCATGGGATTTCTGCTGCTGGTCTCTCTAGGCGTTTCGGCGCTGATCGACCTGTTCAGTGACCGGCTGAAGGCACATATGCCCGGGATCACCGTTATCATTATGTATGTTATCAACCTGGTGATCACCTTTGGGATAACCACCGTCATTTTCGCCGGGATATTCAAGGTATTGCCTGATGTAAAGATCAGTTGGCGGGATACCGTTGCGGGCGCGATCATGACCTCGGTCCTGTTCATGCTCGGGAAATTCGCCATCTCCTTCTATATCGGTACCAGTCATGTAGGGACCACCTATGGAACCGCCGGCGCCCTGGTCGTGGTGCTGCTATGGGTGTACTACTCTTCAGTTATCCTGTACTTTGGCGCGGAGTTCACCCAGGCCTATATCATGCACTCCGGGCGAGAGATCTATCCGGCAGACTATGCGGTGAACACGCGGACCGTGGAGGTGGAGGAAGAGGGACAGAAGAAGAAGAAATAAGCCTTTTTACAATAAAACTGATCATATGCCAAACTGGTTGAGAGCGCTAATCGCGGGTTATGGTGCAAAGAAATTAGGCGGCGGGTGCTTAAGTACGATCGTCATCTTCGTCCTCATCTACTTCGCGCTGGGACAATGTAACCATCCTGTGCAGCATGTGCAGGTTCCTGCGAAGGCAGCGCCGGTGCAGACGGCAGCGATCCGTTGTGCGGTCAGTTCGGATACGGTGAGTATCAAGAAGTAAGCAACAACATCGACTATTAATCAAGGGTGATTAATTTTCTTTGACTACCCCCCGGACCGGGGGGTAGAGGTGTTTGTATTATAGTGGATGCTGTCCACATGCTTTTCTATTGTAAAATTGCTAACGAGCTTGTCATGTTTAAGAATGAAGATCAAACCGATGGTCGGATCGCGGTCGAGCGTGCTTTGGAAAGAGAGCAATTCTTCCGCTGGCTGGTCATCAGGCTGGGAGTTGCAAGCGCACTGGCCCTGGCGGGCTGGAGCGTCTACCTGTGTATCATTATTAAACGTATCATTCACTGAATGCTTGACTATAAGTCTCCGGGGACTCTTTTTATTGATGACGTGTTATCAAATAAAGCCTTCCTTGGGGTGGCTTTTATCTTTACAGTCCCCGGGCATACTTATATCAAAGCCAGATAACTAGAGTGCCGATAGAAGGAACTCGTAGATACCTTATTTCGTCTGTACAACTGTTATATATGCTGCGAGAGTAAATGGATTTCGTCCGGCATGATCGATGGATTGAAGGGTTAGAATGTAGGTGTGATCCCCGACCTGAATAGTCTTAGGTGTTGCATATTCAATCCAGTCGTCCGCTGACAACACGGTTTTGTCGCAGTTGGTAGAGTTTGGGTGCATCGTGCATACTTCGATTTGTATCCCTTGCTGTTTGTTCAGATCGATGAGATTGACCCGCAAATCTCCAAATACCAGAAAATAATTCTTTTTAAACCATTTAACCCCTCCAAAATCGTTAAGTATGTCCTGGGGCTTCACCGTTTGATCTGCCTGGGCTATGTTTTTCACCTGTTCATCTACGGTCTTGCTGATCTGGATAGATGAGCTATTGATCTGTTTGATCTCCGGAGATGTTGTCGCCAATTTAGTCAGCTTTTTATCATTTTGCTCGAGATCTTTCTGGGCTTGCTGCCGCAAAGCAAGATCTTTTTCCGACCTCAGCAAGTTCTCCAATGAGTCGCTGCGCCTAGCGAGGGCGTTGTATTCAGTAAAGATAGCTCTCTTTTCCGGTGTCGTTTTGATCGCTTTTTCGGTTTTATTGAGCATACTTTGGTCGCTTGCTTTTGATCTTGCCAGATTGCATCTGTTTCTATGTTTGTTCACCTCCGCGATGATCATTGTATCCGGAATGTCTGTAGGAATTCCGGCTATAAGGCAGGAGAGGGAGTCGCGGGATGTAGGGTCGGTAGCTTGTTTGGTTTCGAGGTCGGCCAGCAGTCTGCGCCTTTCTGTCAACGTGGCTTCTTTTTTGTTTTCATTCCGCTCCGTTGTTTTGTCGTCCCGGGTCCATAAATATAGAACAACATTCGTCGCGATCGTAAGCAATAAGATCGTAATGGGGAGGACGAATACCTGCCAGGTTTCGCGGTCATATCGCCTGTTGTCAAGTGTTTGTTTGTCAGTTATGGACACAATCTCAACCGCGACCTTAAGGCGGTCCAGCTCAGTCTTGTCCAGCTCATTCAGGTTGTCAAAATTCAGGTCTTCCTGGTTGTTGATGGGCATATATTCGTTATTGAGACATTTTCGCGGACAAGAAGCCGTCCAGGGTTAGTTAGATCCAGGTTTTTATTTGCTGCAACGATTGAGTAATTGCTGAATGATGAGCTCTCTCGTACGGGTAATGCGGGTGACATGCTCTTTTTCGGTTATTCCCGCCGCGCCGGCGGTGGTCGACTGCTTTTCTTTGAAGTCTGCTTTATCAATAGTCTCACATATCTTTATCGCGGCAACGAGGTCTCTTAGAACAATTTGTTCAGAGCGGTAATAGTCGGCCTGGCCAGAGCTGCTGCCGGCCTTCCGAAAGTTGACGATGGCTGCGATCACAATGAGGGCGGCGAAGCCCAGGCTGTAGTAATAGACGCTGACGCAATTGCAGTCGAAAGCTTTTTCAATGAAGACAGGAATGAAGGCGCTGAGGATGGCAAGGATGATCAGTATGATACCTCTGGCGGCTGCATCGGATGAGGCTTTTGTGTGCTTTTCTATGAAGCCGAAGAGTAAGGTGGCGTGTTCACCTGCTTCGAGGTATGTTTCATTTTTTGCTGGTGTGTCTGACATATAAGAATGTTTTAGGTTAACTGCTTAAGAATTCGCAAACGATATCCTCATAGAATGCTTCGCTCTCCCAATAATTGCTATGGGTGAAGCCGAATGTGCCGGCCTTGAAACGACAGTCGACATTGGTTAGCCCCTCAAAATAGTCGAGGCCGCCGCTTATATAATCCTTGCCATCAAAGTAATTTCTCCATTTTACTTTCTCCAGCAAACGTTCGAGGTCGGAACTCGCGCTAATAAAATGTGGATTGGTCGTGCCGTTATTGCCCGCGTCGAGATCTCGCTGCTTGAAGCCATGGTAGTGATCCAATATCTGCTGCCGGATATACTGGTCATCCGGAACGTTTTCTCGTAGAAAGAACACGATCTTGTCCAATGGACTACCAAACGTGATGAAGCCTCTCAATTGTTTATGGATCGGCGGACGTCCGTGTATCTTGCTCGCGCCATGGCTGTCGTACCCTTCGATCTGCAGCTTGTTGACCAGCAGATTGATCTTGTTGATCGCATCATAACCGATCTGCGTCCCCAGTGAATGGCCCGCTACAATGACGGAGGGATAAAAGCGCTCGCCAGGGATCCGGCCCGGCCGCTCGATCAGGTGCTGGATGGCCTCTACCGCCCCCTCGTGCACCTTTCTCCTCACCTCGAAGAACTTCGACTTGGGATCGGTCACATTATACGCGACGACGTCCGCGATAATATTGGTGAGGTCGTGCAATATGCTCTCCTTATAAGCCTCCAGCGCGGTCTGTGCCAACTTCCCGACCAGCGGGATCAGGCTGGCCAGCCAGAGCAAACCTCTTGTGATCAGATCGGTGACAATAAAGATCTTGGAGATCGTGGATAGAAAGAAGCGATAGGTGCGGACCTTAAACCTGCCGGTCTTCGTGTCGAAGAAGATGCTCTTATCCTTGTATTGCTGCCCCAATTGAGCATTCCTTTGGTAAAAGCTTTTAGCGCCTTTCACCACGCCCTGGAGCCATTTGTTCAGATCGCTCCATTGCGCTTTGTCCTCCGTCAGATTGGCCCAGTAATGTTCATGTACATCTACAAAATGCTCACTGCCCGCTTTCGAGATCCTGATGACATTCTCGAACCAGGGGCCATCCTTGCATGTCCGGGTAAAGATCTGGTGGCTGATGGTGATATCTTCCCCATACTCTTTGTGGAACTGGTGTAAAATGCCTCTCCCGAACTGATCCAGGGTCACCAGCGGGATCTGGTTACCGACCCCGTGGACGATCAAGATCGCTGTGTTCTGGTTTACCCATGAGATATCCCGCGACTTGATGGTCGTCCCCAGCACTTCGGCTTTATTGGCATAGAACGCTTGCGACATGGCATAAAGGTATACGCCCATGCCGCCCTACCGTACGGTATTTACCCCGTAAACAAGGGGGGTGTTTTAACGGGGGGGATGGTCTTGCGGAGAGTACGAAAGATATTTCGGTTTCTACGAATTCTTTTTGTTGGCCGGTCCACTCCAACATGCGGCGGACGGCATCCAATCGAATGTATGGTCGTGTCAAAATCTACCATAGACGTGTTGTTTTTGCTATCGCCGTGTACAGGCCGAAAGTCTGCGTGCCGGGATCTGCGACACCTATCGCCCACCTCCATGTTGTTGGCGGGTCTTTGGGATCTGCCGATATGTTCAAATAAATTTTACATTTATGCAGTGACCTTATTGTAAACCTAATCAGACCTTTCTTATGAGAAATAGCTTCCCGATCCTCCCGGCTATCGTGTTGTCGGTCCTTACCTGCTTCTTTTCTTCTCTTTCCGCACAAACCATCGATCTGACCAAACCCGTCGGTACGCCCAAAGGGGTGGGTACGCAAAATGGATCGGGCGGCGTCACGTACACGATCCCGATCGAAACGACGCCCGGGATCAATGGTTTGATGCCCGCCGTCAATCTGGTATATAATTCTCAGTCGGGAGATGGGAATTTTGGCTATGGATGGAGCCTGTCCGCCTACTCGATGATCACGCGTGCCGGCAAGACCAATTATTACAACGGGATCAACGCCCCGATCTCCTGGACAAATACGAATGACGCCTTCGTGCTGGACGGACAGCGCCTGTTCGCGACCTCGGGTACGTATGGCGCCAGCGGCACGACCTATGGAACGGAGAACGAAAATTTTACCAAGATCGTTTCTTATGGGGGATATGACCCGCACGGACCTCAGTATTTCATCGTCACGCTGAAGAACGGAACGGTCCTGGAATATGGGAACGCCTCCGATGCGCTGATGATCGCGGACAATGGGATGAGCAATAATATGATCTGGTTCCTCAACAAGATCACCGATATCAACGGAAACTATGAGACCTTCCATTGGGGCATCAATCCCAGCGACCGGGACTACGCGCTGGGAGAGATCGACTACACCGGCAACACCGCACAGGGCATCACGCCCAGGGACAAGATCGTGTTCACGTATACGGTCAAGGCTAACTGGCAAAGCACCAAACAATACCAGGCCGGCTCTTCCATGTGCTCACCCTTTTTGTTAAGCACCATCAAGATCTGGCACGATATCGACAATCCGGTCAAGACCTATACCTGCGGCTATACCAGCTTACACAACCAGTATTACCTGACCTCCTTCACCGAGACGTCCGGTGTCAACAATACAAGCTTCAACCCGCTGACATTCACTTACGGATCGAATGCCACGGCGCCCGATATCGCGATCTCCCCCTCCTACGGAAATTTTGTCAACGCCAACAACGTTTATACAGGCGATATCACGGGCGACGGCATGCAGGATCTGATCGCCGCCTACTACACCATCGACAACAATGGCTGGCAGCATTTCACGGAATACGATGTGTTCGACGGCTTGTCAAGCTACGGGGGACAGCCTGCTCTTTCACTGGCCTATCAATATCCATTTACCCAAACGACCTCCCAGATCAAAGGCAGCACGAACTACTATAATTTCGTGACCTTCGATTATGACGGTGACAGCAAGCAGGACGTGCTGATGGCCAACTGGAATACCTCCGGCACCGATCTGATCTTCACCGGGGTCACGATCAATTACTCAAGGTTCTATAGCGCGGTCTCGGGTCAAACCTATAAAACGGTGCAGTATTCCAGTATTCCTCACGTAACTGCTTACGCGCAGAATTTTGTGTACCCTTATAAGAACGGAACGAATTTCATCCCCGGCGATTTCGACGGGGACGGTGTGCAGGACTATATCCTGATCCTGGGTATCAACAGTACCAATGCCTTCAAGGCGTTCTTCTCGTCACCCAAGAAAGGGATCTTCAACCAGGAGATCGCCGCTTTTGGCGTGGAAGGGACGGCTACCGATCCTTTCTATGCGAATTCCGTCGCCAGCACGCCGGATGTGATCCCGATCGATTTCAATGGCGACGGAAAGACCGAGCTGTTGATCTCGAAGGCCAACCAGAGCTATGTGATGTCTATTTCTCCCTTGTCAGCGGCGACGGGATATAATTACGGCGCCAGCATCCTGTATACGACGACCGCGATCAAGTCGGGCTACCGGATATTTCCCGGTGATTTCAACGGTGACGGCAATACCGATCTGCTGGTGAGATCCTCTGCCAACCAGCCCTCGGCGGCCTGGAATATGTACTACAGCACCGGAACCAGCTATAACGGCTTTTCATTTATCTTTTCGCGTACTCCTTATCTCGACCATGATGCGGGGGGATATGTGAACATGCATCTGCTGATGGTCGCCGATCTGAACGGGGACGGAAAATCGGATATCTGGCATTCGCTGGATGAGTCGTCCACGCTAAGCTCGCACTATATGTACTACAGCAGCGGCACCGCGATACCGGGACAGACCGCGAACCAGAGCTTCCAGGTCGAGAGCTATTCCCAGCCGCTGAGCATCGATAAGAACGTGAATGCCGCAACCGTATTCGGCGATCTTAACGGGGACGGCAAAACGGACCTGCTGACCCTGAACGGTTCGAATACCAGGATCATCTATCCAAAACCGTTCAAAGAGGACCGCCTCATGGTCAGATCGACGGATGGGCTCGGCAACGCCACCACCTACGGCTATGGTCTGATCTCGAACAACTCTTCTTTGTATCAACGTTCGGTCAGCTACGATTACGATAATCCGAACCAGTCGCCGGGCTCGCAAACGAATGGCAACCCCTATGCGGTGATCAGGAGCCCTCTGTATGCCCTGTCGACCATTACCAGTCCGAACGGGATCGGGGGCACGTCGACGCTGGCCTATTCTTACCAGGATGCCGCGCTCAGCCCGATACGCGGATTCCTGGGTTTCAAGCAGCTGGCGGAATCGGATTATAATACCGGATTCGTCCAAACAAAGATCTCCGATATCCACCCCACCCTGCTGGTACCCCATCTTATAGAGCAGACAACCACTTATGGCAGTACCAAACTCTCGGATAGCAAGGTCACCGATGTGCTCGCCCTGGTAAACCCCGGAAGTTTCTTCGACAAGCGTTACACCTATCGCATCAGCCAGACCAATGACTACAGCGATCTGACCGGCGCGGCGGCACAGAGTGTGAATACCTACGACGCTTATAATAATATTACGACCAATGTCAGCGGGAAAGGGTATCTGAACGGAACAACCTTTACGCCGACGGAAACGACGACGACCACGACGGTATTCGGTACGCATGGTACGCCGGTGCCGGCCGTGCCCGAATCGATCACGATCAGCAGCACGAGGAGCGGTCAAAGCGCCGTCAGCAAGGTCGGCACGTTCACCTACGACAGCAAGGGGAATGTGGCCACGTCGGTCACGAATTCCGGTACTCCGATCGCTACCACCGCCACCAATACTTACGACGGTTTCGGGAACGTGACCAATACCGTCTATTCCTCACCCAGCACGCTGACCCCGTCGATCACCTATACTTATGACGCGACCGGCCGGTTCCTGACCCAACGGCAAACGGTCGGAAGCTCGATCACCAAAACAGAGAAATACAGCTACGACGATATTTTTGGTCTGCTGGCCTCCACGACCGCCTCCGACGGTCTCGTTACGGGATTTACCTACGATGCGTTCGGCAGGCTGAACAGGACGAACCTTCCGGACGGCAATGCCATCACTCAAACGCTGGCATGGGAAACCTCGGGCGCCCGCTATTCCAATGCCTCTCAACGGGTTGCCGACAACGGACTTTACCATAAGAGTTATTTTGACGCACTCGACAGAGAAGTGAAGACAGAAGCTTCCGGTCTGAATGGCGCCATCGTCACGGCTGCCGCGACGTTCAATAACAAGGGTCAGCTGATCAGCAAAACCGAGCCGCATTATGCCAGCGAGACGGTGGTGACCACCAGCAATACCTATGATGTGTACGGGCGCCTGTCTACTTCCGGTAACGGCACCAGCTCGGTCACGATGTCCTACAGTACAGCAGCCGGTGGTTCGTATACCGCCACCTCCACCAATGCCGCCGGACAGGCGAGCACTGTCAAGCAGGACGGCGCAGGCAGAACGGTCGCTGTCACCGACAACGGAGGCACGGTCAATTTCACCTACGACAGCTGGGGTAACAAGACCGCCGCTTCCCTCGGCGGCAATACGCTGGTCTCCTGTGTGTATGACGCCTATAACCGGCAAACCTCGCTCACCGACAAGAATGCCGGTACCTATACCTACGGTTATAACGCCGCGGGCAAGCTCACCAGCCAGACGGATGCGAATGGTCATCAATCGACCGTCACCTATGACGCGTTCGGACGGGTGCTGAGCAAAACGAATATCGAAGCGAGCACTAATTTTACTTATTACAATGATCCGGGTACGGGCAAGTGCAACGACCAGGTTACCCAGGTGACGGGTTATTCCGGGGATATAACGACCTATGGGTATAATAATCTGCGACGCCTGACCACGGAGTCCGTCGCCTATGACGGTAATACCTTTACCAAGACGCTGGCTTATGACAGCTATGGTAACCTGATCACGACCACATATCCTTCCGGCCTTATCATCAACGATACCTACGATAAGAACGGGATACTGACCGCGACCTCGATGGGCTCAGGGACGGTGACCCCTCTTTTCAATGCCACGGCTATGAATGGGCGTGGTGTTTATACGGGCTATTCGTATGGGAATGGCAAGAGCTCAACCGTGACCTATGATCCGGCCAAGGGTGTGCCGAGCCGTTATTATACCGCCGGCGTGCAGGACCTGAACCTGAATTTCGACGGACCGACCGGCAATCTGCTGACGAGGAATGACGCTATCAAGGGGGTGACGGAGACCTTTACCTACGATAACCTGAACAGGCTGGCGACCTCGAAAGTAGGAACCCTTGCCCAGATCGGCCTTACCTATGACAATTCCAGCGGTACTTCCCTGGGAAATATCAAGAGCAAGTCGGATGTCGGGAACTATACCTACAAGACGGACAAGCTGAATGCGACGGCATTCATCACCAGTACGGCGGGGGGCACGACGCCGCCGGGCGTTATTCCGCAGGCCCAGCAGGACATCGCCTATAATGCTTTACCAAAAGCCGCGACGCTGCAGGAGAACGGTTACAGCCTGATCTATAACTATGGCGGCGACGGGCAGCGGATCAAGAGTAATTTTATTCTCGGGAATCCGTCGGGCAGCACACAGGAGACCAAGTATTATATCGGCGCCTTCGAGCGCCAGAATATTACCGCGGGTTCGGTCTCGAGAGATATCCATTATGTCAAGGCGGGCAATGGGATCTGCGCTATCATCGTCAAACAGGGTACGACGGTCACTCCCTATTATGTCTACTACGATCATCTCGGAAGCCTGCTGACCATTACGGATGCATCGGGGAATGTCGTGGCATCGCAGAACTACGATGCCTGGGGCCGGAAAAGAAATCCGAACGACTGGACCTATTCCGGTGTGCCGGCGGCGCCTCAATGGCTATACCGCGGTTTTACCGGTCATGAACAATTATCGCAGATCTCCCTGATCAATATGAACGGGCGGATGTACGATCCGACCAATGGTCAGATGGCCAGCCCGGATAATTTTGTCGCCTACCCCAACAGCACGCAGGGCTATAACCGATATAGCTATGCGGGTAATAACCCGGCGCTGTATGTCGACCGGAACGGTCAGTGGTTTGGGCTGGATGATCTGATCGTCGCCGCCGTCAGCTTTGTCGTCGGATATGTCAGCTACGGTATCACCAGCGGCAACTGGGGATGGAAGGCGCTTGCCGCAGGAGGTATCACCGCCGCGGCCGGATGGCTTGGGTACAATACGGCCGGGGCCGCCACCAGTCTGCTGACCAAGGCAGGCTTATCGTCGGGACTATCGACCGTGATCGGATCGGGTGTCGGAGGGGCCGTGGCCAGCGCATTCGGGAGCGCCTCTTCCCAATTGTATTTTAACGGCACCATCGACTGGTCGTCGGTCGGGAAGTCCAGCCTTTATGGTTTTGCGAGCGGTGTCGGTTCCGGCGCTTTCGATCAGCTGGGTCTGTTCACCAAACATTTCCCCATGAGCCATACGGTGAAATATCTTTTGCGATCGACGGCGGGCGAGCTGACCGGGGGCCTGGTCAAGGGGGATTGGAGCGATATGGATTTCGGTTTCAATCCGGGTCTTATACTGCCTGTCGCCACGGATGTCGTTTCTTTGACCTCGCCTTTGTACGCGTCGAAGATCGCCAACAAGATGGCCAAGGCCCGTCTGGATGAATACAAGGATAAGATGGATATGAAATACAACGTGAATATGAATGTGGGCGTCGATTATGGTGCGTATCCCGATTTCGATCACGGAGGCAGCTATATTGCACTCGATCCGGCGAACGACAAGTATCTTTACGATCCGGTCGGCATCTATGCGCAGGTCGAGCTCACGGGTGGATTCGAGGTCAACAAGATCGGAAATATCGAGATCACCGGTCTCAAGTTTCCCGACCTTTCGAACATCAAGTTCAATTTACCCTTATTGAAGCTGCCCTTTACGATGTCGACCAGTATGAATTTTTCGAGCATCTATACAAATCTTTATCGATACGGAAGAAAATGAGAAAAATAAAAAATCTTACGAAACTGATGGTGATCGCGGCCTGTCTTTCAGCTTGCGGGACTGCGAAGAGAAATTTACAGTCGGGCGTCAATGCGGGTACGGACAGGGTGTTTGCCGTTCCGATGGCGGTGAGCCATTCGCTGGAGGATGCTGCGAGGACTATCTATGCTAACGGCGGGCTGAAGGACGGGACCACCGTTACGATCGAGCATTTTGACGTGGAATTCTACGCGCGGCAGGATTCGTTCCCGATCCGAATGAGCAATATTCAATTTTACCGTTCAGGGGACTCGGTGCATTATGAAAATTTCCATTTTCCCAGGTGGGATACCAGGAAATACGCAGATACGATGCGAAGCAGCTACCGATGCACGTACCGGATACCGGGAGCGGGCGGTTTGGGATGCCTGTCGGGCTTGTATTCTGTCATGAGCGGGAAGATCGACCAGGTCGCGGCCGCCGCACCCTGCACACCATAAATTTTATCCTACATCAACTGAATACTTATCACTATGCGAAAATATTTTATGACGATCTGCGGCTGGGTGCTGACGCTGACCCTGACCGCGCAGGAGCGTGCGGTCCACGATCTGCCTCTGCCGACCTCACCAACCTCACAGGATCCACAGGCCGCGAGAAAATATGCCCATATCGGCTCTATCGAGGTGTTGAGCAATCTGCCCGACTCGAGCTTTATCGGGGTGGAGCCTTCCGCATCGCCTAATATGAGAACGGATATCGTCCTTTCCGGCGGCGCGCAGCCGTGGCTGCAGGCTTATGCCGATCAACGGCTCGGCCCGTCATACCAGCCTTCGGGAAAGAGGCTGTGCTGGGTCATTAATACGCTGCGCGCAGGAACGGATTCAACGCGTGCCCGTACCGTGTCCTTCGTCCGGCTGGCGGCCGATATCTATGCCAAAGGAGGGGATGCCGATGGAGCGGATACAGGCTACCGATTGCTGGGCCATTTCGATACCGCCATTGTGTCGTCTAAGGTTATACCCGATCATGTCGCGGCATTAGCGGCGGCACTCGAATCGCTTTGCGGGCGATCGGCTGTACTTGCAGGCGCCAATCAAACAGGCATTGCTTCGGATAGAAAGACTGACCGGACATTCACGAAAGAGGAGCTGCTCGCATCCGGCGATCCTGGACACCAGATTGCGATCCTGTCAGCACCTGCCTACAACCGCGGGGTCTATCTATCGTTCAGGGAATTTCTGGACAATGCTCCGTCCGTAACAAATTTCTATGCCGAGGTCGATCCGGCATCGAAGGCGATCCAATTCTTTAACCGTTTGCCGGACAGCTCGCTGCAGGCGATCAGCCCAGTCTGGGGGATCTGTGTACATGGCGAGCTCTATCGTTATCAGGAAGGGCAGCTGTATCCGATCGAAAAGACCGGCAAGGGCTTCCTGTTGTCAAAATATATCGATTATCGCAAGCGAAGGAATCAAGCCATGTACTGGCGCTACTATATCGGCGCGCAGCAGGGTGACAACAATCCCTATAATGACGCGCATGTCTACCGGGCTGCCGCCAGCAAGCAGTCGACAGCGAAGGTCGAAGCGACCCAATTGAATATGCTAACTGGTAATATCGATTAATGTTAATTGCTTCCAACCATCAACACCTTATCATGAAAAAATTCGTCATTGCCGCTGTCACTATTTGTGCTTGCGTTGCAGGCTCCATTCAAGCTGCAGGCCAGACCCTGCCGGTGGGTTCCTGCGGTATCGTTTATACGTACGACGCCGCGGGCTTGCGATACAAACGGCAGTATGTCTGTAATACCGGCGCTGCTGCGGCCAGCGAGTTTTTGATAGATAGTACGAAGATATTTGCTTCCGACGTGGCAAATACCCAGGTATTGTATCCGAATCCCACCACCGGGGTCTTCAATGTCAGGCTGACAACGGCGTTGCACGATGCAGTGGTGACGATAACGGATATGACCGGCCGGGTCATTATGACCAGGAAGGAGAGCGGGAATGTGCTCAACTATGATCTGTCGAGCCAGGCGTCCGGTGAATATTTCGTGCGGATCCTGGTGGGGCAGCGTCCGATCATGTTCAAAGTGATCGTAGGAAGATAAGCGCCGGGCTGCCGAATCGCGCGTCTATCGCCGAACCTATCCCTTCGAAAAATACTCGTGGAAATAGGGGATGGTTTCGATACCCTTGTAGAAATTCTCCAGTCCGTATTTTTCATTCGGTGAATGGAGGTTGTCGCTATCGAGGCCGAATCCCATGAAGACGATCTTGACTCCTAGCTCCTTTTCGAAGAGATGGCAGATCGGAATGCTGCCGCCACCTCTTACCGGGATGGGGGCTTTGCCGAACGTCGTTTCGATCGCCTTCGCCGCCGCTTTGTAGGCTTTGCTATCGATCGGGGTCATATAAGGTTCGCCGCCATGATGCTCTTCTGCTTTTACTGTTACGCCTTTGGGTGCGATGGATTTGAAATAGTTGAGCAGCTTTTCGGTTATTTTGGTTGCCGACTGGTTGGGGACCAGGCGGGCGGAGATCTTGGCGTAGGCTTTCGATGGGAGCACGGTCTTCGCGCCTTCTCCTGTATAGCCGCCCCACATGCCGTTGACCTCGAGGGTCGGCCGGATGCCGGTACGTTCGTTCGTCGTATATCCTTTCTCACCCCAGACCTCGGGGATACCCAGGTCCTTTGCATATTCCTTCTCGTCGAATGGCGCCTGGGCCATGAGTGCACGTTCTTCTTTTGTCGCTTCGACCACATCGTCATAGAACCCTGGGATGGTGATATGGTTGTCCTTGTCGTGGCAGGAGGCGATCATCTGGGCCAGGATGGTGATCGGATTGGCTACCGCTCCACCATAGACGCCGCTATGCAGGTCGCGGTCGGCGCCGGTGACTTCGACCTCGATATAGCTCAGGCCTCTTACGCCGATATCGATTGACGGGGTATCGAGGCTGATCATCGAGGTATCGCTGATCAGGATGACGTCTGACTTCAGGAGGTCTTTATTGCTGCTGACGAATTTCGCCAGGTTGGGGCTGCCGATCTCTTCCTCGCCTTCGATGATGAATTTGATATTGGTAGGCAGGGTATTGTTCTTCACCATGATCTCGAGGGCCTTGACGTGCATGTAGAACTGGCCCTTATCGTCGGCGGATCCTCTTGCATAGATCTTGCCATCCTTGATGACCGGATCGAAGGGGCCGCTGGTCCAGAGCTCGAGCGGATCGGCGGGTTGGACATCGTAGTGGCCGTAAACGAGAACGGTTGGCTTGGACGGGTCGGTGATCTTTTCGCCATAGACGATGGGGTGGCCATCGGTCGAGTAGATCTCGGCCTTGTCGGCGCCGGCTTCCAGGAGGCTTTTTTTGACCGCCTCGGCGCAGGACTGCATATCGGGCTTGTGCTCGCTGCGTGCGCTCACAGATGGGATACGCAAAAGTGCGAGGAGCTCGTCCAAAAAGCGTTGTTTGTTCTTTTCCTGGTATTCCTTCCAAGCTGTCATAGTCTATGAATTTATGCGGCAAATATACTAAGGGCGGCGGGCATAAATTCATTTAAAAATGCTTATTATTTGAATTCCAGGAATTTGCTGAGATCGAACTTCTTGGTGAGCGCGATCGATACCAGGGGTTTGCTGCCGGGATAGAAGAGACCACGTACTTCGCCTGTGAAGGCGATGCCGAAATGCTCTTCGTTCAGCCGAAACTGGAAGGCATAGAACCCGCGCCAGCATCTGGTGGATGAGTCGGTGAAATGGCTGAGCTCCTGGTATGTCGGCTGGTTGCTGAACCCAATAACCGGATTAAAGAAAACATTCGCATCGCCCTCTTTGAAAAAGATGGGAAGACCCATTCCGAAATAATGTGTCCGGATATCCTGTTGTATCGCCGTCGGTAAACGCCTTACGGAGGTATCCAACGTTCCGGTCGGAACATAGAAGGTGTCGCTGCGCGCCATTCCCGTATAATCGACCACATTGGAGATGCGCTGCCATTGCAGTTCCAGCCAAAGCGAGGCGGAAACATGAAGGCCGTCCATGTTCGCTGATCCATTCGTGAGCCTGATCTGGGGCGAGAAGAAGAGCCCGATACTTCTCACCACCTGGGTTTGTTTGATCTTTCCGGTATCGATGAAGGCGCCCACGCTATCGGGTCTTTGCAAAAGGGTGCTTCGGGCATTGTAATATTTGAGTACGGCGAAGTCCTCGGTCTGTACATCCGACATGGTCTTGGATTCATAAACGCCGGCGAAGAGACCCAGTCGTTTGGGGCGTTGATTATCGTCGCCTTTATTTATGCCGCTGAAGATGGGCCGAATGTCGCGTTTGTGGAGGAACACGCCGCCGAAGAAGTTGTTTGGTTTGAGGCCATCGGCAAAATCGAAGTTGGCGCCGACCTCTACCCAAAAGGGCTTGTTGGGGTTGTATAGTCCGATCGTCGTGATGCGGACCTCGGCGTGGGTGGACTTGTCGTCTCCCTGTATCAGGTAAAAGCTTACATCATGCTCGAAGCTTTTGACCGAACTCAGCTGCACGCTGACGGTCTTGGTGATATTGTCATTCGAATCCTTGTGTTCCCAATCGACCGGGTAGATGTTAACGCTGCCATTCAACAGGACTGGTGAGACCTGTGCCGCCGTTAGAGGCAGCAGGGTTACCGGTATTTTGAGGGTGTCACCGGTCGGCTTGCTGTTGGCTTTGAAATGAAGTTTGATCGTATATACGCGGGTGAGGATGTCGCCCGTGATCATGGGGTTGAAGCTGGTGTCGGCTCCCGTGAGGGTGACGGTATAGGGTGCTGGTTTGGCGGTGGTGTCGGCTGGGGCTGCTGGTTCATCGGGCTTTTCCTCGGTGCTTTCCTCGGTCTTTTGCGGGTCTGCCGAGGCGGACGAGCCGGTGGTTCCGGACGCGGTGTCTTTTTTTACGAGGGCCTTCGGGGACGCCGCTTTTCGGGAGTTTGCATGCTGTTTTGCCGCTGCCGCTTTTATGATCACCGTGAACGGGTTATCCTCATCGCCTTCCTTTACGAGGAAGACCTTCTCCGTGTGGGGCATCGAATCCCGTGTCGCCAGATCGATCGAACATTCTATGGGGATGACCGTGTCGCCTCCGATTTTGGAAAACAGGTCCTTTGGGATCGTGATCTCGGTTTTGTTGCCTAATAGCGTAGGGTGTGTCAACGGGGCATCATACGCATGCAAATGGAGCGTCAGGGTCTGCGCTTTGCTCGCTTTTCCGCTCAGCCGCAGCATAACGGAGAACTGGTGTAACGCGATATGCGTATCGTCGATCGCAAACTGCTGCCCGCTGACGAGTCTGATCACGGGGGGAGGAGTGGCGGCTTTCTTCGTCTGAGAAAATGAGACCGCGGAGAGTAAGATGACGGGCAAAAGCATGCAGATGCGATTCATATCAAAGCGTGTTAAGTTCGACCAATAATGGTTCGTGACAAACTTAGGCTTCGCGGCTGCGTATAAAAACGGTGAAATCACCCGGATTGGCTACGGGAAATTTCCCGGGGGTGCATTATTCTTTTTGTTTTGGCTTGGGTGTGGGTGCGAGCAGCTCGTAAGTGAGGGTGATGCCCGCCACGAGGCAGGCGATCATGATGCTGAAGGAGATGATGATGGCTCTGCGGGCGCAGTCGCGTGCTTCTTCGGCCCAGACGCGTGCGGTGTCCATGTTGAAATCGCTGAGGAGGTGGATCGTGGTGAGGGTGCGGTGCTGCTTTTGGTAATAGTCGACTTCTTTTTGGGCTTCGGGGGTATAGGTGCAGCCACCGACGATCGTGCTGTCGCCCGCTTCGGCGGGGGACGTGGTTTTGGAGAATTGGATCTTGCCGTAACGGCTATTGATCGTCGAGAAGTTTATGTATGACCCTATGAAGCCGATCCATAAGATTGCTGTTAGGCCGATGATAATGCCGATATATTTCTTCTTCCTGGTTTTTGTGGAGAGAAGGTATTTGATCGTTAGTGAGATCAAGAGCATCAGGAGGAGGGAGATCGCAGCCGCGAGGCTGGTGCATTCGCTTTTGATCTCGGGAGCCTTGATAAAGGCGATCAGGCTGATGCTGTCACCGGCTATCAGGAAAATGATGAGGGCGACGCGGTCTTTGATAAAATCGAGCATGGGCTGCTAGTTATCGATGGTGAAGGCAATGATCAGCCGGTTCTTGTCGTCATATTTTCCTTCGACGGCGAGGTTGATATCCGGCTGGATATAGATCCTGCCGGTTTGGCGATTCCTGAGCACGAAGCAATAATTGCCTTTGCCGAGGATGACGGGTAGGGTGCTCGCAGGGTTTTGTGGATGGTAGCTAAAGAAGCTGACCGTGTCGCAACCGGGGGTGAGGCTGAATATAAATCCGTTGCTGTCGTAGTAGACGTCGTAGGTGTTCATGCTGGGCTCGGATTGCTGCATGCCGTTCCGATCGGTTGTGAAGACATAAATGTCTGCGTTTGGCGGGTTGTCCCAGGGGGAGTATGGGGCTGCGGCTGGCGTGCTTGCTGTGCTTGTTAGGCCTGCTGTGCTTGTTGGGCCTGCTGTGCTTGTTAGGTCTGCTAGGCCTGCTATGCCTGCCAGGCCTGCTATGCTTGTTGCACTGAGGTTAAACTGCAGTGGAAATTTAGCTGCTGCGGGGCCGGAGCTGCGACTTGCTTTTTTTCGTGCTTGCCGCCAGCCGGTGACCTCCATGAAATCGCCCATCATTTGTGTCAGCGAGAATGCGACGTCATCGAATTGTCTGCCTTTCGAGAGGATCTTGATGATGAGATCGTTGATATGCCCGAGCTCGGTATTGAAGTATTGCATCTGCGCTTCGCAAATGGTAGCTGCCCTTTCGTTGATGCCGGGGAGGATGGTGTTGCTGAAGATCTGGCTGGTATCTTGGAACCCTTGCGGGAAGCTGACATATCGTGCCAGCTGCTGGACATTGCTGGTGAAAGTATTGGTCTGCAGCCTAAACCGCTCGTTGGCATCGGGGTTGGGCACCTTCAGCCTTGCGTATTCCTGCTGCGACCGCATCAGCAGCGCCTGGGGCGCGGGTGTGAAATGGGGTGTTCGTAATTGATAGGTCGAGGGTATGGATTTGCCGGTTTCGAGCTGGGGGTTAAGCTTGTATATAAGGGCTACACTGCTTTCCGTCGCCAGAACATTGTTTTGTACGTAGAGCCTGGCGAGTCTTGTGGAGACGGTGGGTTTGATGGTGTCGGCGGCTGACGTGTTCCGGATCGTATGCATGTCTCTTACCAGGTTGGTATAAGAGGCGCTCTTTGGCGCAAAGAATTTCCGGGTGACCTGGGTCTGGTTGTTTAGTGTCGGTCTGGTCTGTATGGGTCTGACCTGGGCCCGGGTATTCAGGGCGAGGGAGGAGGCGATTAGCAGCAGCAGGTGTCTCATAATTCAGGTTTATAGTTCTTTTGTCGAAATATTGCAGTCGTAGGTAACATCGATCCGGGAAAAGGGGAAACCAAACAGCGAGGCGGAAGATGGCGGATAATCGAGGTAAAGAAGCTCCAACGGCAGTCCATATTGATTATAACCGGGTATGGAGCGTGGGAATTCCCCGCGGGGCGGTTCATAGCTGTTGTGGCGGCTGAAATCATTAAAGGCCAGCTGGTAGGTCGGACTGAGCTGGTAGGGATTGACCTTGTCGTCATAGATCGCACCGGGGATCACCTTATTGCCATTCGCATCATATTGAATTGTATAGCTGTCAGATATCGGAGCGCCATATTGATCGAGCGTTTGGTATTTGATCGCTCTGCCTTCCCAGTCGAGCGTGATCCTGGTGGCTCCTCCCGGTCCTCCGCCTATTTCGTGTGTGGGTGGATATGGATCGCCTACATGACCTTTGTAGGTGTAGACGGAATCGATGATGATATTGCCGCCCGGGTAAACATACCGGTGCCAGATGTAGATAAAAGTCTGACCCGCATCTGTGAATTGATAGTCCCTGACGCGGCCATGGTTGTCATAGGCGAAGTGCAGCGCTATATAGCCGTAATGGCCGGGATCCTGCGCCTCGATCTTTACAGGCCTTCCTTTTGTGTCGTATGTGAAGTTATAATGCTGCTCGGGTGCTCCTGTAATGTAATTCTGCGAGGCGCTGAGTTGTATGATGCGGCAGCATTTGGCTACCTGGTCCCGGTGCCGGTCAACATAATCGAATAGTTTACTGCAGGAGGAAAGTAAAAGGGTCAGCGCCAATGCACTGACCCGGAGGGTTGTGGCAAGTCGTTGCATAACCTTGGGGTTAAAAAGGGTTTACAATAAAGAAGGGGATGGTATGAAGATACGATGGCGCGCAGGCGAAAACAAGGGTGTTTTCACCCTTCCTTGATTTCATCAATAATGGGTGTTTTCCCCGTTTTTTGTCATTTTAAAATACCGTATCATAGTGTTTTAAAACTTTCTTCTTATGAGTCTGTCATCTTCCCAGCATGATATTGGTAATGAAGGCAGACACGATTTGCCTGCGGATGGCCTTTCAGGTCAACATCATTCCAATCAATATCAGCTGGATTCAGATCATTCACAAAGAGTGCCAGGATCGGACGACGGGCCGCTGCGGCCGTGGTATGGGCATTGGATAGTTCAGATTGCGGGTTTGATCGGCAGTCTGAGTCTCATCGGGGCCTTCATACAACGATTGTTTCCCGGCGTTAACTTTTCAGATCCTAAGACGATTATGTTGGTGCTTGTTATCCTGAACTTTCTTGTCCTCATGATATTTTGCTTAGGAGCTATAAAGGTACCGCATCTGGAGTTCAGGCTTACTAACCGGGATGCGGCTATTCAGAAATATACAGATTTAATGAATGTTGAGACCTCTAAAGGAGTGAGCAATAATCACCGAGTAAATATGCTGGTCAAGCAGCTCAATGATAATATAATTTATTACGCGCTTACCCTCATGGTAGTATATCTAGTTTATATTCTGGAAAGAATGGGCAAAATTCCTCCGGACAACCCTTATGCACGCGCTGTCAGTGATATCTTTAACTACCTAAGCTCAGTATTCCTCTATCTCTCCTTCAAGGTGCTGTACAACAAGACGCTGGATGACAATAATAGCAAGATGATCTATTATATAGATGCCTTGTTCTTTAGCTTTTTTTATATTCTAATTTACGTTGGGTTTTTCAACAGTACAGAGGTTTATATCCACAATGATATGAGCTTGCTAAGCGGCATCTTTAACGGTATGGCCATGGCGCTGCTTTTCGGACGTTTTGTATCGATGGAGCATTTTCTAATGGCCTTATTTGATGATCGTCAATATCGAAATATCATTCCCAATCAGAAGATGTATTATTTCGGAACGGTCTTTTTGCTGCCATTGTATGTGTTGGCGCAGCCTCTTTTTGGCGATTTCAAGCTAAAGGAGTTTGGCGATTCTGATGTGTTTGCGAATCTAGTGTTTTTTACCTGCTTTGTTGGAAAGTTGTTTTTTCTTCTTGCCTATTACATGTACTCTCGAAAAAAACTTCTGCACCTTTATCTGCACCTGGTAATCACAAAATATGGTGTTCCGAGGGATTTTATAAATTGTTTCGAAATTAAATAAAATTCTATGGCTACTGCTGCCGGCAATAGAGGACGATCGCGTAAACAGCTTTCAGGGCAGAAGATGCCCACACATAGGATGCTGAAAGGATATGCTTTTGATCCATCTCTTTCTTTACGACTGGATACGGCTGTCATCAACACGATCACTTACCGGATCGACTGGGAAGAACTTAAACCAGGACCCTGTGGAGAATATATCGAGGTTGTTGATTATGATCCTGCCTCCCAAGCATTGTACGACCCTGTCAATCTTGACGACCGTTATATTCTTGCCTCTGACGGTCTGGATCCCAGTGAGAGCAATCCTCAGTTTCATCAGCAAATGGTCTATGGCGTGGTAATGACCACAATCCGAAATTTTGAGCTGGCGTTAGGTCGAAAGGCGATGTGGCGAGCCAGAAGAGTTATAAGGCCTAAGGCAAGAGCCGAAGGTCCTAAATATGAAGATGTGTATGTGCCTACATTGCGGGTGTACCCGCATGCTCTTCGAGAAGCTAATGCCTATTATAGCCCTCATAAAGTCGCCCTGCTCTTTGGTTATTTTTGCGCGTATACAGACGACATCGGGCTGCAGATGCCAGGAGGGCTTGTATTCAGTTGCCTTAGTCACGATATCATCGCTCATGAGACAACGCATGCATTGCTGGATGGTATGCACACCAGCTTTACGACGCC
>JAJDFE020000386.1:0-36154 GCA_021527465.2 Geoglossum glabrum | reverse complement strand
GAAGGAGATGAGATATGCTCTTGCAGCATTCGGAGCGCTTCCCCAGTTCATCAAGATCAGTGCAATGCGAGGCATCCCTTGGACAACAGCATTCGCAACCATGTACGTTGCCTCCTGGATCATAAACGAACTCGTCGTAGTCACGGCAGGACGTAGCTGGGCCGATGCTGACTTGGACACCAACGACTCGGCCGGTCTTTGCGAGTACTACTTCCAAGACTTGAAGCATATGGGAATGGCCATGTCGGCCTTCGTACTCGGGTGTTTAGTGCCTGGAATTGAGCTGGGCGTGGGTTCATTTTTCGGCTTCTCTCTTCGTTTCAAAATAGTCTTTATGGCTCTCAGCCTCTTTATGGTCTTTGCTGGGCCAGTGCTTCACCGGCTTATCGATACCTCCGATCCCAACCTCAACACATATATCTATGCACATGTTCTATTCTGGGAATTTATGTTCGCTACATCTGTAGTGCTTGCTACTGGTTATAGGAATACTGGGATAGTTACGATTGTATTCATTCTGAGTTTCATTTGTGTGTTGTGCATCGCCCAATTTTTTGGGGGACACAGTCCTCACCCGGACTTTCGCCCCCCCCCAATCCTTATCCATTGTATTCCTCTATTACAGTTCTTCGTCTGCCTCTTTGAATATTGGCGTCTCTTTAGTCAGCGCGGAACATCCCAACCACGATGGACGAGGTGGTTCGGATGAAATAAAGCTAGCTAGCTGGTCTACCGTCACTCTCATTATACAATTCTACTACGCTGCTATTATTTTGCTACTCGTCAATTAGGGCCTGGCCATTGCCTCTTATTGGTGCGTGTATGAAGAGGCTAGGTAAAAATGCCTTACGGTCGAGCGGTCGTAGTGGAGTGCAAAGGACAAACATTAGAGAATTGTTGGAATAGAAAATGGCACAAGGGATTTATATCGATGGGGGGTCGAAGTTTCGCGAAAGGGCGGCGGGAGGGCCAAGTGACGGAGTACGGAGTACAGAGCACTTCGTACAGAGTAGAGTACAGAGTGGATTACAGAGTACAAGTACTTGTTGTCCGAGTACCAGCCAGAGTTCTGCGTCGGCCAGTAGGGTGGGGAAAGTGAGCCATGGTGGCAGTTTTTCGGTCGTCGACGTAGGACAACTCCATTGCCCACAGGCTCTGTCCTCCGGGTGTATATCTCTCTTTCTTTCCATGCCATGGTTACACGCCTTTGCTAAATTGCACTTTCCCCCGGACCAACACCCCACACGCCGCCGCCCAGTCTCCTGAGGATGGCGACATTTGAAATCCATCCCCTGGAGCGGTTTGCGGGTTCGAGTGCGGCCATCCGAAGACCCAAAGTACGCACCACCACTCTCCTTCCTACGCTCGAGTCGCCATGTCCAGTCGACAATGTGCTAATGATGCTAATGATACTCTCTCTGTGTCTTTTGTAATAATAATAACAATAATAGGAAATTACTAGCTTTTCTTTTGATGATCAACACAGGTTCCGTCTCGATGATTCGTCGCTGCGCTACTATTATCCGCCTCGGATAGGCGCTGATTTGTCGCGGGGCTTTGGTACTTTTGAGAAACTGGACGATACTGCCGATGACCATCTGGATGGCCTTTTGACGGCTATTCTGGCTCTAGAGAAGGAGACAGGCAAGCAGTGTGAGGCGGACTTTGTTACGTGGAGGGGCATGATGACAAAGGTTGATATTGATAGCCTGATAGCTTGAGAGATTGTCGCTAGTATTGATAATTCTGTATAGATCATGATTGCTGCCTGCAGTGATAGAGGGTAATCAACACACTATCCCTGTTGCCCATTTCTCTTTTTTTCTTCTTTTTTGTTTGTTTGTTTGTTTGTTTGACGCTGATTAATAAATAGGTTTGAGATGAATGCTACTTTATTTCAAGTATGCCTCCCACGGGCATCTTGTTCATCAAAACCAGCTGACGGACTCTATTTGCTTTCAAGGGAACGATGTAGGTAGCCCGCGGATACTAGAGCCCTCGAGGGTCAGAACATTGACTCGAAAAAGCTTTATTGAGGAAAATCACGATTTTAAGCTAGCTGAATGGGCTGCTCAGCGTTCGCAAAGACCTAGACCTGGAGGCCACTCTCAAGAGCTAATGTGCTTCTGGGGTCAGCAGTTACATTTTTTATCTCATTAGCTGCGTGGTATCTAACCTCACCAGGTTACAAGTTTGAAACCCTATCCCTTATTCCGGCCACCTGGGACGCCACCTCTCGCGACTACATCGAGGGCCGAGAAGACCAAGTCGTAAACAATAGCGCCCAATACTGCTCCATCGTCCGGACGGGCATTGGGAAATCGAAACTCGTGATAGGAGGTGAAGTTGACGCTGGTATCTATCCCCCTGAACCCTGAACCCTGAACCCCTACTGTAATAAAACGATTAACTGATACACACTCTCCTAAAGTCTGGGATCACAAACCCGAAGACAAAGACTCTCCAATAAACTGGGTTGAACTAAAAACCAGCGAAGAAATCAACCCTCATCACCAAAACAGCCTCTTCCGCTTCGAGCAGAAACTCCTGAAATTCTGGGCCCAGTCCTTTCTCCTAGGCGTACCTAAAATCATCATAGGTTTCCGGAGTAGGAACGGAATTTTAAAGTCGGTTGAGGAGTTGGAAACGAGGTCGATTCCGGCGATTGTTAAGAGGGGGAGTAGGGCGTGGGATGGCAATTTGTGTATTAATTTTACCGCAGCATTTTTGGATTGTGAGTCGGTCGGCTGCACGGCGTGCTTCTGTTCTTTATGTGGGGATTTCTTGAGATCTTGGGCTAATTAATTTGCTAGGGCTTAAGGAAACTGTTATAGGTGGCGGTGTATGGAGGATTCAGAGGCGGGAGAAATCTCCCGTTATTGAACTGTTTAAGCTTGAAGAGGCTGGATGTGGTAGTATTCTCACACCAGAATTTATGGAGTGGCGGCAGCACTTGGGGTCGAAGGACGGCTAGGTCTCCCCATCCGAATAGGTGATCAACAGGTGAGAGGTCCGACGACAAAGGGAGTACTATCATATGCGCATGTGGTCTGAGAATTTCCATCACGGCAAGATATGCTCCCTTGGGGGCTGGGTAGCTAGGTAGCTGGGCAACTACTCCCAGTGTCAAGCAAGTAGAATTGTATAAGCGTCCTCTAATGTATACAACCTTGGAATGCTTATGTGTATTATATGTATAAAGGGATCGAGCTTTTCCACCTATTGCGATAGCAGCCAACCTCCAGTGGTCGTAGTTACCTTTCCCCGATCCGTTGCCTTCGTGTTATGAAATACGACTATCGCATCTCTAGTGCCGGGAAATATCTTGGCCCTGCAAACCCATGCGCCACTACACTCTGAACATCAATGTCCTCGTCTCTCGATGGACTCCATAGCTTCAACAGTAAAAACCTCCCGGATCTATTGTGCATAAAGTTAGTTGTATCAGGTAGGAGACGCGAGGAAAAACTCACATGGGAGGATCAAACTTGATGCTACACTTGCTTTTATCCCTCTTGATCGAAAACCTCGCATGGGGCGCTGGGACTTCGTCTCCCTCCCCTAATGCGGGATGAACCGGCTCTGCTTGTAATGTGGCCTCAGCGCTGCTGGAAATCATCCGAGGCTGAAAATCGAGCGGCGATCTCCCAAACAAACGTAGCCGCTCTTCCCACCTTCCCCCTATGGGCCTTCGGACCGGTATTCTTCCTGCCAAAGTCTCATCTTCATCTTCATCTGAAAACGGACTTGCAGCTCTCAATCCCAACTCATCCCAATCGGAGCCAGAGTCCTGGTTGGCGTCATCTCCCTCATCTGTATATTCAGTTGTTACTGTAAACGGCGGGGGGCCAGGGGTTTCCGTATCCGCCTGGTTCTGGTCTGAATCGTTGGTGATATGGGAAGGAAAGTCGCAATTCTCCCCAGCATCAAGGAGCGATCTACCATCTCCACTACCGTCCACATTGTCGAGTGAGACGCGAACACGCCCGGAAGTCGATTCAATTTGCCTATCGTCCCTACTATGGGGGGTTGGGGTCATGGAGTAGTTTAGATCCGGGCGTCGATTGAGCTCGCTCATGACTCGGTGGGTTTCCATTTGCGCCGCGTCTGGAGTTCGGAATGGCGGAGCTACTGAACGGCGGTCCTGTCTGTTGTTTATGCGCCCTGAGCTTGACGGTAGGATATTCGACGGTGATGGAGAGTAACGAATTTGGTATCGTGCTGTGCGGGAAAGCAAGTCGCCGCACGTCATCGAGACGAATACCACGCCCTCTCTGACACTGGGTGGGTGGCGACGGCGATGTTAGCATTACATCTTAATAACTAGAGAGTAAGGGACGTACGGAGCGGTATACCCGCGACGGGGTGCCTTGATATCAAGCCCTGTCAGGGTGAATGCTGTTCCCCCTCTGTGCCGCAGGACTAAGCTGCATCTGTTGTTCTTGGTGCGGTATACGCTGGCATCCTTTCGTAGAACGTTTTCCGCCCAATACTCTCGACTCCCTCCGTCACCCTCTGCATGGTTTCCTCCATCGCAACTAACGATTTGCATGTTCAACTCGCCTGGCTCTACCTGTCCGTAGTGCCCATAACTGAAGCCTGAAAGGCCCGCCCCACACGAGTCAATATCCAACTTTCGCCGTTTGTTGCGGCGATTCACCTCGGCCTCGCCTTCGTATTCCAAGGTAGTAATATCTTCGTTCAGTGAGACGCCCAATGGCATGTCATTATCTCGTGATCGAATGGCTTCTAGTGCTAAGCGTGATTGGGCTAAATGATCGGCACCAGAGCGTTGCCGTGCAGCTGGGAGTGGTCGCTGGAGGTATCGTTCACTCGGGGTTGTCCGGCGTCGTAAACGATGTTCGGTGTTAGCGATAGAGGGGGTTGGCCGCTGGGCAGTGCCTCCTGGCCGTGGTGGCCACCCTGCAGGAGTATGAAGAACTGGGATATTGCGGACGATCCCCTGGTGACGCCGCTGGTCGGTAGAGATGTGCGTTAGGATGGATGGGGGATCGCTAAAAAATTCTTCCTCGCGGTCCTCGCGTTCCAAGCGAAGCAGATCTTGTAACTGTCGCAGGCGGGCCTGCTGGGTTGGCAGAGAAGACATCGGCGGGAAGGGCGTCGGTGTTGGATTTGAAGCGGATGAGAGTGCCGGATACCGATATGGGTGGAGGACTGGCGGGGTGCCTGAGACGGAAGGGGGCGATGCTGGTGGAAAGTCGAAATTGCTAGACTGCATGGAGTTCATCGCATGGCCCACGTTAGCTATATTTCAGCAGTTTTGCTTGAAGGAAGGCGAAGCAATCGAAAGCAGAGTGGAAAGTGTCATGCACTGCCGGACGCTCAGTGATGTTTCGTTGCCGCCGCAGTATAGACACAGATGCATGCAAACAGGGTGCTGGGGAGAGGAAGTGGATTGTGGTGTTGAGCAGAGTGACACACCATGGTCAGCGGAGCGATAGAGACACTAATCTTGTCATGGAACACGGTAATCCTCGCCCGAGCGAATGAGCGAGGACGGCAGCGATAGAGTAGTCTCGGGAGCAAGTATAGAGACGAGAGAGACGAGAGAGACGAGAGGGACGAGTGTGATGGCGATGGAGAAGACGAAGAGCAGGCGAGGGGGAGACGATGCGATGTGGGCGGGAGAAAGGTTTTGGGGTTGACTGAGGCTCTGCCCCAGACGTGGGAAGAGCGAGGAGCGATGTATAAGTACTTGTACTGTACATACACACAACGTACAATGCACTCTGCCCGTGACTGCGTAGGCTCTGTACATACATGTATAAGTACATGTGCATGTACAAGGACTTGTGCATACATGTGTCCTCTGTATAGCAGTAGATAAAATAATCGCAGGATCGCAGTGTCGCCCGTGTAACTAGTCTTGCACGAGTCTACTCCATATAAATATACTAGTCGTTCTTGTCTGATCTGCAGTTCTGCTCTGTACTCCCATCTTTGCATCTTCACCTCGTATATTGTACCCGCATCTGTCCCCCACCTCCCTCATACCGCTCGATCAATACACCAATGGCCATCACTGTTGGTTCCGTAGAGGAGACTGCCGCTGGGACTGAGAACACACAAGCTATCAGTGCCGGTATACAGCTTGCCCGCAGTATCTCCCCAAGATATGGCGCGTTTCTCGAAGCTGATACTTCGTGGTCGAAAGATGAGATAGCTCTATACGACCGACAAATCCGCCTGTGGGGTGTAAAAGCCCAAGAAAGGTATGCGCCCAAGACGCCCATTCGACATGATAACGTTGCCCTTGCTAACCTCTCAATTAAAGACTTCGTTCGGCAAACATCCTTCTAGTCACCGTGAAAGCCCTAGCGAACGAGATTGCGAAGAATCTTGTGCTTGCTGGCATCGGGTCCCTGACAATTGTTGATCATGAGCTGGTCTCTGGTAGAGACCTATGCTCTCAGTTTTTTGTCTCGGAGGAAGACATCGGCAAGAACGTAAGTATTAAACAAATGTTCTCGGAGCAGGACATGATCTGTAATATGCGTTTGACTTATAACTTCTAGCGCGCTGAGGCCGCTGCCCCTTATATTCGAAAGTTGAACCCCCGGGTAGCTGTGCACGTCGAAGCTACAGATATCAAAACGAAGACGGCGGATTACTTTGCCCCATTTGACATTGTCATTGTCACTGAAGCGGATTTCGACACCATTACGCTGATCAACACCTATACCCGCCTTTCTAGCAGACCTCTTTACACAGCTGCAAGCCACGGGTTCTACGGCTACATATTTGCGGATCTAGTTACTCACGACTACGCCATTCAGCGAGACAAGTCAAACGTTCCCACTGTGCTCAAGGCCGAGACCCCTACCCGCTCTGTGATAGCTGCAACAACTAAGAAGGAAAGTGGCAAAGTAGTGGAAATAGTCACAAAGCGGGAAACATACTCGCCAATTGCCCTAGTCAACACCTCTCCACTCCCAGCAGAATACCTTAAGAACCGCCGAAGACTCCGCCAGGTCTCGCCACTCCTGGCTTGCACCCGTGCGCTTTGGGAATTCCAACGCCTCTCCGATAGCACCTTTCCGTCTCACTCGCAGGCGGACCTGGAGCTTTTCACCACTCTCGCCACGGCGAAACACAAGGAGCTCCAACTCCCCCCAGAGACACTAACCGCCGAGCTTCTGGAGAACTTTGTGCAGAACCTGGGCGCTGAGTTGGCACCTGTCACAGCATTTCTAGGAGGGGTGCTAGCCCAGGATGCGATTAATGTGCTGGGGGGGAGGGAGCAACCAATTCAGAATTTTTTGCTGTTTGACGCGGAGGACTCAAAAGCCCCGGTTTATGCTCTTCACCCACCTGTGAGTCCTGATGGGCTAGTGGCTGTATGACGGTACTTGTGCAGTAGGCATTGAATCTGTGATCTTCCCAACACAAACATATGTATTTTCTCGCGGCGGTTCCCTGCATCCTGAAAAGCCTCATAGAACATGTATGATTCGCATTGGACCTCCCGATTTCCAAGTGCCCTCCGCTATAGACAGAACAGAAAAATCCCTAAGTTGCAAGGACCCTTTCCCGCTCAAGAAGAGTAGAGATATGGCAGAAGGGGATTGTGGGGGTAGGCTAAGGCGATCCTTGTGAGATGTGCGGTAGGGATAAAGTCGCTGAAAAAAAGTAGGCAACTCGCATCGCGAGAAGGATATTTACACACGTAGTGAAAAGAGTTTTGAGGAAGAGAGGAACTAAAAGGGGAATTTGAGCATTTGATATATCGGGCTATCCAGTCGCCCAACGTCGCGAACAAAAAAAGGAACAAAAAAGAAAAAAAGAAAAAGAGAGATAGAGCGACAACAGCATGTATAAAGAAGGAAAACCAGAAAGAACCCTTCCATCTAGACACGATTGAAATTAAGGCGAGAGAGAACGAGACAGAAAGAAGTGAGATTCCCACCCAATTTCCCAAAGGCCCAATCTTTCTCAAAGCGCCGCAGGGTCGTTAATTCATTCATTCATGTCGTGTTGTTGTCAGTGGAGAAGAAGAGAAGAACTCTTTGGAGGTGGTGGGCGGGAATAGGGGATGTTGCGACTGGTACCAGACCTCCTGTATAAACCTCCTATATAACCATGCCTCTGCTATGAATGTTGCCATGGAGACAACCAACCACGTAATGAGGGAAACATGACTACCACACGATTTGGAGCGAGTGGGACTGGACATCTAACAAACCACCACATCGCCCCCAGCTATATCTGTGCCGTCGGGAACAAAGTCGTACTTCCCCATGGCGAGATCCTCGTCAGACATTCTCATGCTGACACCGCTGTCATCGGGTCCAACGCCACATACAAAATCTGTGGCCGCCGCAATGGTGGCCTGACTGGTGGTTGCCATGGAGGATGCTGCATCGCCACGACCAGCACTTGGTCCGAATGGCGTTTCCCCGTCTGCACTATTGGGTCTGCTTTCAAGATGACTGCTTGCGCCGCTTCTCGTTCCACTGCCTCCATGCCTTTCGTCGAAAGTGTCGGATGTCCCATCAACCGCTATGGCGATTTCGGCAGCATCAGCAAGAGCTGATTTATGGCTCATGAAACCGCCTTTTTCCGCTAGAAACGCCATCCACTCATCTAGAAATACTTTCACAACCCACCACGCGCCGAAGCTCTGACCAGAATTCATGGTGATGTCCCTTAGAATGGCCGTGCTGACTCCTCCAAAACACTGTAGGATGGTGCGCGCGTCGGTATTGGGGAAACGCTGGGGAAGCTTTTTGAAGAAAGCGGTCCACCTGTCGAGGACTCCCTCGGTCGAAGGATCTGCAGGGTTGATTGACTGATGACGAGGGCTTGGTGATAGAGTCACACTCTGATTGGATTCCAATTCTAGCTCCCAGGGCATGGAAAGTGGCTGCAGCAGGTCTCCAATCTCTGTGGTGAGTATCTTCAGGACCTCGCTATATCCGCAGTTTGGGAGCTCACTCTCAACCACACCAATCGGTTGGACGTATACGAGGTAGTCGTTATACATGAGGTTGCGATCGGCAACGTTACAGAGCATTTTGGCGGCTGCATGCGCCGTTGCGTTGACCCGCAGTAGGCGATTGAGAAGGCTCGCAAATATCGTTGCCGGGCCAATCTTTGCTTCGATAACGTGAGGTGGATGAGAATGGAAAGTAGCGCGGACGTGAGCGCCCAAAGACTCCGATATGCGACTCATTGCGTTGATCACTTCTGCAGGAACGACTTGTAAAGTAAGTGGCGATAGTAGACCGATCATAGTTTTATACATGAGCCAGTCGCACTCCTTGATCCATGGGGCTATGCTAGGATCCGCAAAGAGCTTCTGATTCGGTACTGTAAGCGTTCCGTGGAAGGATGTGAAGAGATGGAAGAATTGCTTGATTCGCATATATCGGAGCGATTCGATGAGAGATGTGCAGTGAGAGCGGTAGAGAGCTGTCAATGTGGTAGCGGCATCTGGATCTGTACCAGGGGCTGCATAGTCATCGATATTGGGCAGTTCTATTGGATCATGGGGATTGATTGGGAGTTCTTTATCCAATGTTGGGAATCGTAGCTCACGTTCTGTCATGGATGGAGGGATTCCTGGCTGTTTATTGTTATCGCTTGAATCGCAAAACAATCGCCCTGACGCTACGGAGTTGTTGCTGGTACTTCGTCGGCTTGTAGGCTTTGGCCCTAGAGCGATGCCGGGTGCTGGAAAGATAGCCATATCCGCTGGCGGCTGAGGAGGTGGTTTGAAGCTTGGACATTAGGGTAAGCAGTGGTGCAAGACCGCGAATCTGTTATGGGAAGCTTACATTGGCCCTGGTTGGAGCTCCCGAGGTCGGTGACTCTGGGAATTGTTGGCGGCAACAACTTTGTTTGTGTGGTCGTCGTGTAGGGAAAGCCCACAATAGTGGTATTTTGACTGGCCTCGTACGCCGAGTCTCCGTGTCTTGATGTTGTGGAATACTATGCGGACGAGTTTACCAAAGGAAGCCGGGTTAAGCGGTTTGACCTTCTCAACTGCACATTTCGATACATAGTAGGCATAGACGCGCCCTCGGGGCACCGCAATAGTAAGTTCTTCCTTTTTGCAGGCGGTTGTTAACCTTAAGGGTTCAAGTGATTAGTCTGATGAGCAGGATTTTGTAGTTGGACGTTTTAGCATACCAAGACATGGCGAAGATTTGTCTCGTCTTCTCGGAACACGGTTCACCTTCGTCCTTTCTCAATTGGATTCCGATGTCCTCGAGCGAGCGATGCCGATTTTCTTTATGAAGCCGCCGAAGTTCAATATCATTTGCTACCTCAAAAGTCGTACCTCTTCTTGATGGTTTCCCGTTGGCTGTTCCGCCGATGCCCGGGTCTTGGTCTTGATCTTGGTCATCAAAGCCAGCGTCGAGCATTTGGCTGTCTAGTTCGAAGCCGGGATAGTCGACGGGAGGCGGGGTCGTGTCGTGGCGGTCCCCGACTGTGCCTTCGGTGGAGTAGGCGGGCGGGCCGTGATTAATAGGGCCATTCAGAGCGGGATCGATTGCAAAGCCGTTAGGGTTGGTAAGATGTTGGGCTGAGTGCAAGATCATCCCTTCAGGGGAGAACGGATATGCTTGTTGCTGGCCCTGTTGCACTGGTGGCCGAGCATTGCTGCTGTGCGCACTAGTGGTCGAAGCTCTAGAGGCCGGCCGGGGCCTGCTCTTTGTAGATGCAGACGTGCTTGAGCGGGAGCGCGACTTGGTCGAGCCGTTTTGGGCTGGTTGTGAGGACGGGCCGCCTTGCAGCAAAGGGGTTGGGATTAGCACATACATCACCACGGCAACACGATACTCGTCTTGGGTGTTGGGTATGAAACTCACCCATCGCCGGCGGGCCCTCCAGATGTTCCATCGCTGTACGAATGTTAGGCGTTCCGGTGCTGAGGGGCTTCGCGGCCGCTGTTAGTTGTGTTTGCCGAGCGCAGCTGGAGGCGGGTCACGTCAATCCGGCGCCAAATGCAGCACACCGTCAAAGAAAGGGACACAAGCAAAGTGCGTGGTTGCAGTCAGCAGCAGCAAGGCCCTCTTGATGGCAGCAGTCGCTGGCTGCTGCAGGTGGTGGTTCTGCTGTCGGTCGCGGAGAGTCGGTCTCTTGGGGCGCAAGTGTTTTTGTTGATCTTGGGAGAGGAGGAGGTTGGCGCGGCGACGGGAGGCCAGAGCCCGTTGTTGGGTGCACACTGGGGCACGGCGTGCGCAGGACGCAGACCGGGGGCACACCCTCGCCGGATGCACGCAGGATACACGTAGGATACATGCAGAGTACAATATTGTACAAGCCCAAGGACGCGCATTTCCGGCTGTTGGAAGGTCTCTCGCAGGTCTCTGCCGGGTCTCTTACAGGTCTCCCCACCACATTCTTGCCAAATTACGTCGCCTGCTTGGAACGTACAGGGACGGTACTTACATGTAGTACTGGGTTCTAGTACATAGTCCATGTACTACTGCCTAATCACGTTACTCCTCTCTGCCACAGTGACTAGTCCTGTAAATATCATCGCCGACACTCATCCGTCCGTCATCGTCGCTTGCTTTTGCACTCTGTAGTTCATACCCGCGCTCCCGCTCTGCTTTCCTATCACCTCCGTTTCAACCCACCGACAGACGCAGCAACATCCACAATAGCAATAGCAACAGCAACATGTCTTTCCAGGAGCGTGCTCAAAATTCGATCTCCCAGATCGACAAGGAGGTGCGTCAAGTCGGGCCCATCGCTGAGCCCGTCATCCCCCTTCTCGCAGAACCCAACTCCCCGGGCAATGCTTTCCAGACTGTGGCCGGGACGCGTTGCTGATGCTGCCGTCTTCTTTTGCCGTCGCAATAGCTGTCTAAGTACGAAATCCTCAACAACCTCGAGAAGCAGACTTCTGTCCCCAAAGTCTATGCATTCCTCGGCCTTGCGGGCGTGTACTTCTTTCTCATCTTCTTCAACATCGCCGGCCAGTTCCTTGTAAATACCGCTGGTTTTATTCTGCCCGCCTACTACTCGCTGGGTGCCCTCTTTACCGCCAGCAAATCTGATGATACTCAAGTATGTACCTCCGCGCACTAACCTTTCTCCTTGTCCGCCTTCCCTCTCATCCCGCAACTATGTCCTTCTTTTAACCCAAGCCGTCTACATATTATGTGATAGAGTGATCGGCTGACCATATCTCTAGTGGTTAACGGTATGTTATCTATCATACAAGTCATGCCACCTATTGGTGATCTTGTGAGAGTTCCTTCCGGGCACGTGACTGACATATTTATCACATGCCTCTAGTACTGGGTGGTCTATGCTTTTTTGACGTATGCGCCATTCAGATGCCACCTCTTCGTTAATAAATACTAATGCTCAGAGTAGTGTTTTTGAGAGCGCTATCAGCGCGGTGTACTGGTTCCGTATGTTCCCCCGCAATTACACATTCATGTGTACGTTGACGCTTACACATTACCTACAGCATTCTACTATACTTTCAAGTTCGTCTTTGTTATGTGGCTCGCCCTTCCCCAGACCAAGTAAGTTGATGTTGCAGTCCCTCGGTTGGTATATCGTCTTAATGCTAGGATTCGTCCCAGTGGTGCACAAGTCGTTTTCCGCTCCCTGATCCAGCCAGTTTTCGCCCGCTACTTCTCCTCGTCCGGGTCCACCGCTGCCAATCTTCGCTCAAAGGCTGACCAAGCCACCGCATCAGACAAACCTCATGTTGCTTAGGCCGGTGGAAGAATCGGGGACTCTGTGTAGCACTCTCTTGGCCTAAATGGAAGTTATCGGGTTCACGAACGGAGGAGAAGCTGGACTGTTATTGTTGGACATGGGATTTACTCGGATTATGCTTAGTGTGGTTACCATTGACTTTTGACTGGCGACGGACACGACAGAACGTAATGAGGACCGCGTGGCAATGGGAATGAATAGTTTATAGAGAAACCCAGCGGTGGTCTATTGTCTTTTTGGTTTCTGTTGTATGTTGATGATGCGAATGCAATTCCCTTCTAGAAGCGTCGACACGACAGGCTTTCTCCGTGATTTGAAAAACACTTTACTTGGCTTGAGCACCAAGCCTCTTGAGCCCCCTTGTTCCCACTTTCCATCTTTGTTATAAAAAAGAAAAAAAAGGGCTTTCGGGGAGAACTCCCCGTGTCTTTGGGTGCTCAAGCACTGCTTGAAGTTTCGTGCCACCCAATACCTGCCAAGGTCGTGATGTGGCAGGATATCAAAGACCCCTGTTCTGTATGACATTGCTGTCCAGCCAATGTCCATAGCATAGCGTATTGCTATCCTAGGGCAACACGTTGAAATGGCTGTAAACTCAATTCTCGTTCTGTTCGAAACCAGCCGGGCGCTGGAAGGTATCACACTGGGTTATCGGTGCATCTGCGATTGGTGTCCTAGGCCAGTAACCTACCATCCCCTAGGGGGGAGGTTTTGCCTGCACCAAGAGAAATCTATCGCGATTAAATGGTTCAAAATATGCCTATCCTTGTGCCCCACCCCTCATCTTTCGGATTGGTGACGATCTGATACGGGAAGGGATTCGACTCGCTCGTAGTAATTGGTGGGATATGGTCCTTCTCTCTATTTACAGTCGCCACGATCTTCATTGCCGTCTTTTGCAACTGTGTCTCCATAGCCTTCCGGACCTTCACTCGCTCTGGCAACACCCAACAGTTAGCACTGGAGAGAGAGGGAGAGGGAGAGAGGAAAAGCTATAGGAATAAGCATATATTGCAACGGCCAGACCTACCAGACTCGGTTTTCGGCGTCGCCAAGGTGACATCAATCGTCCACTGCTCCCAGCATACCTCCTCCTCCGCCGCCCTTAGCCACGTCTTGCGCCTGCGCTTCTCATAGAACTGTACCGCTATCTGGCCACGCACCGAATTCGAACGCTGGTTGGACGTCGTGTCAATCTGGTGGATTAGCGCAGACGTGCGCTGGTCGATGAGGGTCTCGAGGTCCGCGTCGTCAACAACGGGGAGCGTTAGGTCGAGGAGATCGCACGTCTTGGGGCGGAGAGAAGGAAAGAAGCGGTGGAAGAAGATCGTATGGAGGATGCCTAGTAACCCCAGGTGTTAATAATCGGCGGAGGAACCGAGGCACTGCCACGGCAGAGGCAGCCAGCCGCACCTTTGACAATGTCCCTGACACAGGTTGGATCGGCGAAGACCTCGAGGATGTACTCAGGAGGGCGACGCTGGTCCATGGGCGACGCCGATCGGATCTCACCAGACTGTCGTAGCCGCCTTCAGACAACGGGGCTGGGGATTATGAGGTGAATGGGCCGGCAGCGGGCGTTGTGGTGGGAGCGCTGCTGGGGGCAGACGCAGGGACACGGTAGCACTTGGACGATGTCTATTGTGCGTACAGAGCAGAGCATAGGGCATCCACCCACCGTCGATCGCTCAGCCTGGGCGGGGGGGCAGTGGGGGTGGGTTTCAGCAGGCGTGCCCTTAAAGCAGCCGCGCTCTTAAAGCAGCCGCGCATCCGCTGCAGCGCCCCACACAGCTCCACCGCGCAGTCACGCTCCAGCGTCAGCGATCAACAGACAGTGAACCAAGAGACCAGCGGACCAGCAATCAATCAGTTGCTCAGCACGGAATGCCCGGGACGTGACCCATCGCCCGCTGCGAATCCCCCGCCGACCATGATCCGTGCAACGCGCAGCTGGTTCCGCCGCAATCGCATCAATTTCGCCATTGGCTTTGGCGTGGTGGGCGTCGGCTATGTGGCCTCGCAGTATGTCCTGTCGAAGCTCGCTGAGGCCCGCGAGCGGATGAGCAGTGATCGTATAGCTAAGGAGAAGTACGCCTGCCTCCTGCCTCCTGCCTCTACCTGGGGCTTTTTTGAAGGGATGCCTCTGTTGACCCTCGCGACGCAGTCTCCGCCGCCGCTTTGAGCAGAATCAGGAGGATTGCACGTTTACCGTTCTCGCGCTCCTCCCTACCGCGACCGAGAATGTCCTGGATGCGCTTAGGGTGGAGAGCATCACGCACGAACTGCAACAGAAGAAAGCGGAGCACCTGGCACAGAGTGCCGGCGCTGCAGACATAGCCTCTTCTGAGTTGAGTTCGGGTCCACCGAGTGTAATCGACGACGATGGCAGGAGTCTGCAGAGCTTCCAGAGCGAGGGCTACGTGCATGCAAGCCAGAGCTTAGCTGAGCCAAGTGCTGGTGGAACGGCGGAGGGAGTCGGGCAGGTGGTGGTACAACAACGGGCACGCAAAAGCAAGGCGAAGTTGTGGAATGAGCTTAAAATAAGTTGTATGTTCGCCCTCTCCATTTACAGGGGACGAGCCTAACCAGCAAAAAAGCTATCACAAGAGCCTTTACCCTTCTCTATACGCTGTCTCTCCTTACCCTCTTCACCCGGATCCAATTAAATCTTCTCGGCCGTCGGAACTATCTCTCCAGTGTTGTCTCACTTGCTTCGCATCCTCCGAATGAGTCTACAATCAATCTTGAGAATCACGATGACGATAATCTGGAGCATGCATACGGTAATGACTTCGAGACCAACCGGCGTTATTTGACGTTTAGTTGGTGGCTCCTGCATCGGGGTTGGAAGGACATAATGGCCAAAGTGGAGGTGTCGGTTAGGGAGGTTTTTGGACCACTGAGCCCGAGAGAGGATATAACGCTCGAGAGGCTCTCGGAATTGGTCCTACAGGTTCGGAAGAAGGTTGAAGGCTCAACGGAAACTGAACGAAGGTTTTTATCTCTTGGAAAGCGGTGTTCTCGGTATCATCAACTGATCCCTATTAACAGTAACGGTAAATGGCTCTCTTATCTCCTCCCGCCACGCGAACAAGAGGATTACGTTCTCCGCGAGTCTGGCATGTCTGGCTCTGCCACCCCTCCTACGACCGCGGGCTCCCCACATATGCCTCTCCGTAGACTACTCGATGAAACATCCGATCTCATAGACTCCCCACCTTTCACCCACGTCCTAACTAAACTCCTCGATGCCGGGTTCTCTGTGCTAGTCGATGAGAAACTTAGGCTTCAAGCCTTTATGCTTGCGCCAGAATCTAGCCTTAGAAGCAACCGTATTCAGGAGGTAAGCGGTGATGAGACCGAGACCGAGACGAAGACTAAGGTCGCGAATGTCCTGGCGGTTTTGACGAGGCAGGCGCATTCTATAGGCCTCGGCACAAATGCTGAAGAGAAGGTAAATGAATATCTAAGGGCTATGGAGCAAGAACGCGATCTGGAGGGTTTTGCGGCGATTGTATATTCGTCAAATTTTGAGTTCGAGGCACCGACAACGAGCAGTGCAGAGAAGGGCGATGATAAGGAGGGAAGTCGACTCAAACCAGAGGATTTATCAGCATCAGGAGCTATGGGATGTGGTGGGAGTTTGGCTGACGTGTCATTGGTGGAGGCTGGATTTGAGAATGCATGGGGTAAAGCAACAGAGCATTCAGAATAGGTGGCAAAGCACACTGCTTGAATGGCTGTGTTCATTCCGCAAGCCGCAATCGCTCTTGCAGGCCTTTGTAGATTAGGGTGCAGTCGGATTCCCATCGCCTTGAAGATTTTGCCAGACAAATATGCGATAGATCTAGTCATGAGATATATAGGGGTAGTGAACTGTCAAAAAGGCTCAGTCATCTATTAGAACAACTTAGGATGGTACACGTTGTAGTTCCTCACGCTTGCATGGACAAAAATGTCAAGCTTTACAGTGCTGCACTCTAAGTTTAATTGGAACTCTGTTAGCCTTGTGTGCCGCGGTCGCGAGACTGGGGGCTGGGGACAAACAATGAAGCTCTCTAGGCCCATCTCGAAGAGCTCGTTAGCGACACCCTCGCCTCCGGGGTGCTCCACGGCTTCTGCGCGTCAGCCAACGAACAATAGTGTCGTGGCTTTTTTATACTAACGAGATAGGGGGTTTTTAACAACTGGAGGTATTGAATTAGCTTTAGTCCACCTCATCACTCCAATTAGCAGCGCAGACATACCAAATTCAACATAGAGACTGACGTAGATTTGATGCAGAACCATTCTGAGGTTGTTGGTTTTTATATCGGTAAGCATGACGAATTTGAGGTTCGTGGGAGTCTCATAATAATGGAGTTTATACTGTCCGGTGCGATACGAGACGAAGCTATTGAAGTTTAATAAAGCTAGAATGGCATACGAGGAAGAAAGACAGGATCTTACTGGTCGTCGGAACCCCCTAACTTTCGAACCATATTTCGTAGTGAAAACACCGTCCCAAAGATCAGCTTTGCATCGTCCTCCGCGCTCAGCCTGGTAGGACGAGGTCGTGCTGGCCCGTTGTCGGGTTCGCCAGCACTGGCAATGCTAGAACTGGACTGCGGCCGCAGGGCCTTGGTGGCCCCACCGGCAGTGGTGGACGAAGCAGAGAGCCATTGCTTGCTATAGATACATTCGGCTGCAGTCATTGTTAGTTTAGGAGGATCGCGAGTGCGTGGCGGACGGGCTATGCTGGAGCTCACTGTGCCGATCGAAAATGTAGAAGGAGTAGACGACCATCCTTCAGGTACCGCTGCAGCTCACGATGGGATTATTCGAGCTTTTGGCGATGTCCATACCAAGCCTTCTGCCAAGGCTGGAAGAGCACGCGGGGGCGTCGCGCAGAGCCCCATCCGCTATCCTGACTCAGCCGATCCCCTCCACGAGCCCCGCGGCGCATATTGTCACCTCCCTCTGCTCCCTCTGCTCCCTCTGCCCTACCAGTCTACGTGCTACTTTGCTTAACCAATCTCATAGCGCAGTATTTGCCATGGCAGAGAGAAAGGATGGCCCGCGTGCTGTCTCCCTCGACGCAGTCCCTATTGTGACAGCGGTTGACACAGAGCGGCCGCAGACACTCCGGCATTTGTAAGCCCTGCAAGCAATTGGTAGTATGTCCTGCTAACTCGATCTCTGGTAGATCTACTCCAGCGTACAAGAGCCCAATCAGGCACCATACCCGGGCCCACTCCACACCACGGGAGGTCAAGGTTGATCACAGGCCCTGGTGTAGAATGTAGTCTGAGCTACTATGCTGATATGCTGTAGGAAACACTCAATGCACGTTCTGAGTATAGCAACAGCGGAGATGACGGGCAGGCTCAGCATCGCATTAACCAATATGTGATTAAGCAAGAGATTGGACGTGGCTCATTTGGTGCTGTGCACCTTGCTGTGGATCAGTTTGGAAATGAATATGTGAGGACTCTCGTTTCGACAATACAGTGAAGAAGTTGTTTGTATTGTGGGGTCTTGTCTTTCACTATTTCGCCTCGGATCTCTGTCGCAAGACCATCCTATTGACAATTTCAAACTCCTCAGGCCGTCAAGGAGTTCTCCAAATCTCGACTCCGAAAGCGAGCTCAGTCACATATCCTTCGCCGCCCGGGTCCAGGGCGGCGGCCTGGTCATTTGGCTGCTGGGACTGGCTTAAATTCGCCATTGCATAGGCGGTCAGCCTCTGACGTCCACAGGGAGGAGGAAGGAGGAAACCCTCTCTACCTAATTAGAGAAGAGATTGCTATCATGAAGAAACTTAACCACCACAACTTGGTCCAGTTAATAGAAGTCCTAGACGACCCGGAGGAAGATTCTCTATACATGGTGCTGGAAATGTGCAAAAAAGGGGTGATCATGAAGGTTGGCCTTGATGAAAAGGCGGTCCCCTACAATGACGAGGACTGCAGATGCTGGTTCCGAGATTTGATTTTGGGGATAGAGTATCGTCTGTACCCTAGCTGGCTAGACCTTATAGGCACCCGCTTACATTTGGCGTGCCCACAGTGCATGCGCAGGGCGTCGTTCACCGGGACATAAAACCGGACAATCTACTTCTCACTAACGAAAACGTACTCAAAATCGTAGATTTTGGGGTCTCTGAGATGTTTGAGAAGGCGTCAGAAATGCTCACAGCGAAATCAGCGGGTTCGCCAGCATTTCTTCCGCCAGAACTGTGCGTTATCAGACATGGGGAAATTTCGGGAAAGGCGGCGGATATCTGGTCAATGGGTGTCACTCTTCACTGCTTACGATTCGGAAAGCTCCCCTTTGAAAGAATTGGAGTTATGGATCTATATGAATCGATTAGGAGCGATGAATTGACCTACCCAGCTGATGTAGGTCGCGAATTTGTGGATTTGATGGAGAAACTGCTGGACAAGGACCCAACAAGAAGAATCCGGATGCGCGAATTACGGGTGAGTTTATCGAGTGATCTTTTGATCACCATTGACTAACGGTGTTGGAGGAACACCCATGGGTGACGAAAAATGGAACGGATAGGCTTTTATCGAGCGAAGAGAACACCGCAGATCTCGTGGAGCTGCCGACAGATGCTGAGCTGAAAAATGCAATCACACGCAGTGTGAAGCATGCCATAATAGTAGTAAGATTTTCCTCAAAACACGGAAGGCTTCGGCTGCTGAGATGAACGAAGATGAAAGCTGTTAAGCAATTCAAGAACCTAATTTTCAAAAAGCGTTCCCACCTCACCGATGGAATCCTTGGTGGGGAGATTCGAATTGTCCACCCACCTCGTTCTATGACGCCACCAGGGGAAATTTCCGGATCATTCAGGTCCAGAAACCTTAACGTGAAGGACGATCAGCCGGCGGAGCAAGATAGCTCTGTGGGTGTACATGGGGATGCTGATATACCAGACTTCGCAAGGCCCCCACCGCGTAGGATGGATTCAGCTGTTGCGATGGCTGACGACGAGGTGCCCGATGACTTCAAGACGTCAAACGTTAGAGACTCCCCTAGTGACATTGTGCCTGGTCCCTCCAATAATTCCACGGGCCCTGGTCCGGTAGCTCATGAGAGAATGCGCGATCTAGGAAAGGGGCATGCACACGACCCGTCGGCTGAAGACCCACTCTACCTCCATGTTGGACCAGGCGGCGGAGATGCCCATCCTGGGCCCTCACACGTTGTTAGTGAATCACCTCCTGCAACCGATATCAACGTTTATGAGACCGCGTATCGAGAGGAGGTGGAGCGGATCCGAAAAAGGCGGGGGAGAGGTGCCACAGTCTATCTTACGCGCAGAGTAGATAGCAAGGCTGGCGGTGGGAGCGACGAGAGTAGTATGGCAGCTCAACAGGAGATGGTGCAAGCTTGGGCTAGGGGGGAAGTGCACAATGCGCAATGATTCGTCGATTTCCGTTGTACAGGTACGATGTACGGTGTGGTTTTTTTAGTGCTCAATCATTTAAACCATTGGCAAGATAAGCTCCCTTTGCTGGGCGAGCTTTGCATTACACTACCGATGAAGATGCACTACCGCGTCTTGCTGTGTGAGCAGTTACATCCAATGAAACTTGGCGAAGTGGCACAGAAAGGTTCAAGTCGGCGGCAGATTTGGTTCCTAGACACCAAGAATTTGTGGGGGTAACGGCCGAATCCGCAATGGACCGGGGAATGAAGGCGTCGTCCCGGATGAATAGTTATTTTTTGCGCTTGCACTCCGCGATCGCACTCGCAACTGCGTTCGCACAGTTGCAGTGTGCATCAGCATGTGGACAAAGGACAAGCACGAATCAAAGCGATTCAGCGAGGCACGCGGAATGGTTTGGCTAGGGGAGAGCACGGGGGAGGAAGGGGGGCTAGGAGGCGAGGGATGGTTGATATGAGCAAGTAAAGCAAGCAAGCAGGCGGGCGGGCCAGGCTCTGGTAGGCCAGGTAGGTGTAATTAATGTACTGTTAGGCAATGTGGGAGATGTAGGCGGTTGCGTTGGGGTCGAGTTGGGGTTCAGCTCCACTAAGCTCGGACCAAACTGGGTCGGTGGAGGAGAGATGTATGAGGGATTTTTGTCTCGCTGCGGCACGATATCTCGCCCACCCAGATGGAGTATCGCTCACAGCTCCTCGCATCAGCCTTTACCCATTCTCCCATCTCCTATTCTCCCATTGATCGGCCTGCTGGGTTGGCCATTCCACGCACGGCGAGGGGAGGGAGGGGAAGGGTGGCAGGATGCAATGGAGGTCACATAGCTATCCGTATCTCGGACGCGGGTGCAGCTGGCTGGGCTTCGCCATGTGAATGCGATATCATGTTCTGTTGACTGTGTGGCCGTGTTGTTGATAGAAGGAGGTACACACATGGCACTCGCCATAGTATTTTGTGCGCTGTGCAGAGAGCCTGAATGACGCAGGAGAGCCGGAAGAACAGGACGCACGTAACGGCTTGGGCATGTTACGCCGCCAGTGAGTGGTTGGAGTCGGGGCCGATGCAGCGGAGGGCATCACAAGCGCCTGCCGCGCACAGCTGCTCGTACAGCTACACTCCGTCCAGAGCACGAAGTATGTGCTTGTACGGAGTACAAGCATGGACATCTCTGCTTGTGCAGAATCGATACATTCAACGGCCGAGCAGCTGGTGGCTGCGCGGAGCACGCAGCAGCATTGGCGGCACTGCTCAGCGCCCAGCTCCAAGCGTCTCGCTGTGCGGAGCATTGCCTTTGCCTGCTCTGCTGCCTCCCACCACCGTAATAGCATCAGACTGGCATCATATTAGCACCGTAGGCACCGAGGAGTTCTTCGGAGTGGAGCAGATATGCGCGTACTCGTACTCCGTGCTTCGGGCGAGCGCCACCCCAAACACCAGCACCTCAAAGCCGCCTCCAACGCCAGATAAAGCCCTTCTCCACTGCCATTTGGATACCATCAACAACAAAAGCAAGCACGCCCGCTGCACGCATATACTGGAAAGGGAGTCCTTGGGCAGATCGAGGCAAACCAAAACCACCCCCATCCCATACCCACATATGTCGTACATACATTACATGTAAGCCCGAGTGTGTCCGCACATTGCCTACATATGTGGCTGTATGTAAGAACTACGAGCTACGGGGGACGTGCTATATCCAGAGGCAGAGCTTTCCGATCCTGTCTTACCCTCTCCGGTCCTACCGATTGACAGTCGGCCAAGATCCAAGTCTGCGCACTCGAGTCTCTGCGGGTCGGAGGACGTATATTCGAGCCACAAATACAAATACAAGTACAAATACACCCATCACAGCCAGCCCTCCACAGACACCACCCGCAAAACGCTCATAGAAGAGCTCCCTTGCCGCTCGCTCGCCCTCACGCCTTTGCACACGCGTTCCTCGTCGCGGCTCGAGTGCTGGACCGCAGAAGAGGCCTTGACCATTGCCACACCGACTGTTCATAGGTCGCGTGCTGCCCGGGTTCTCGATTGCTGTGCAACCAACCACCCCTCTCTCCACCTCCTCCACCCGGACCACTATCGAGAGGCCGATTCTGCAGGCGTATGAGAATCTTCTAGCTGTCGGGAACGGGGGGGCTGCTAAGCTGGCGTCCAGAGGCACAAAGACACTTGCTTTACTTTGTCAGCCAGGCTCATTCACGCTTCACGTAATCCATACCACTGACGCAAAGCTAAACTTGCCTCCTGCCCGCCACCGGCCTCATTCACCACGCCGGCGTACGGAGTATATCTACGCGGTTGGTGGTCACTGGCTACTGCTCTGCGGTCCTCTATTTAAGAGATCCAGCACGCTCGCGTTCGATCGCGGTTCCGATACGGGCTGTCCGCCATAACACGCCGTTTTGTCGCTTCCCACCCCATTGCGATTTGCGTGTTGGGCTCGGCCCACCGCTGCACGAGCCCAACGTCTTTCTTCCCGGACGCCTACTCTACTCGTCGAGTATAGCAATTGAGCACCCCAGGTCTCCGTCGCACACTTGCTCTACCATGTCGACACCCCCGATGGGGTCTCCGGTGCTTTCCACTTCCTCTTCATCGATTCAGTCATCGGATCTCAAACCACTGACTCCACCCAATCCCATTCAAGCCGTCCCGGGCCTCCAGGTCAACGGCGCCACTGCAACCGCCAAAAAGCAAGGGCTCGGAAATCGCATCCAGCGGATGTTCTCGCCATCTGGTGTCGCTGTCAAGAATGGCCGGAAAGAACAGGAGCAACTGACTGAACCGCCTCGCAACAGAGCCACGGACGGGAGCTCTTCGGACACGGACACCAGCGTTACCAGCAATCCCCCCCAACAACCGGCAGCCAATACCCCGAGAATGGCCAGACAGAGTGTGAGTGTTGATTCAACACAGAAGAAGGAAGGCGCAGTGCCAGTCAAGGAAAAGGAGCCTCGCAAGCGGTTCGAGGTCCTTCCAGACGGCTCTCATTTGCACCACCTTAAAAGCGCCAAACGGCAAGAGAAGCTGTCCGATATGCTTCGCGACCTCCTCGGTGCCAAAAGGAAAGATGAACACCACCAACCTGGGGAAGACCAGGCGCTGTCATTAATGTCGAGCTGGGTAGATCAACTAAAGAATGAGAAGGAAAAGCTGGCATCAGACAAGAAAGGCGGACCAAATGCCACGGCAACATTAGTGGAGAAATATGGCAAGTGCCAGGAGATCATCGGTCGCGGTGCCTTTGGAATCGTCCGGGTATCACACAAAACGGATCCCAAGGACAGCAAGCAGGAGCAACTCTACGCTGTGAAGGAGTTTCGACGCCGACCCCAGGAGTCACCGAAGAAATACCAAAAGCGTCTCACATCCGAATTCTGTATCTCGTCTTCGCTTCGCCATCCTAATGTTATTCACACCCTCGACCTCCTAAAAGACGCAAAGGGCGATTATTGCGAGGTTATGGAATTCTGTGCTGGGGGCGACCTATATACGCTAGTCCTCACCGCTGGGAAGCTTGAGGTGATGGAAGCAGACTGCTATTTCAAGCAACTCATGCGGGGCGTCGAGTACATGCACGAGATGGGCGTTGCCCACCGGGACCTCAAACCTGAAAATCTCCTCCTTACGACCCATGGGTCCCTCAAGATTACCGATTTCGGCAATGGCGAGTGCTTTAGAATGGCTTGGGAGAAAGAGGCACATATGACATATGGCCTTTGTGGTTCAGCTCCTTATATCGCGCCGGAGGAGTATACAGACAAGGAGTTTGATCCGCGAGCTGTCGACGTCTGGGCCTGCGGTGTAATTTACATGGCAATGAGGACTGGACGGCATCTCTGGAGAGTCGCCAAAAAGGATGAGGATGAATTCTTCGAACGATACCTAGAAGGACGCCGGGACGAAGACGGTTATGGTCCTATTGAGACCCTTCATAGGGTGAGCTATTTCAACTACAACATTGGTATGGAGTGATACTAACGATGATTGTGAAAGGCCCGCTGTAGGAATGTTATTTATTCGATACTAGATCCGAATCCCACCCGCAGGATCACTGCATCACAAGTCCTAAAATCGGAGTGGGGTCGCGAAATAATACTTTGCAAGGCCGGTGAGGAAGGCTTCTGACATGAGGAGGCGGGCAAACGGGAGTAATGACAGACACATCCTTTCTCCCTCCATGAGCTTTGAGCTTAGAGCTCATGGCTCATGGCTCAGCAGGGAGCGAGCGCGCTGTCTACATACCCCTCGGCCCACCCCCCCTCCAATCCCCGACCCCTCCCTAGCAGCACCTAGTTGTTACTTTGCCGCAGTCTCTGCGTACTCTATATTTGTTTCCATCATCTTTCCAAACGTAACTTTTCCCACGACCATAGCGAGAGGTCTTCCCTTCTACTGTAGATACTTTATCATTGTGAAAAAAAGGGCAATGGGCGTTGGCATAGGTAGGCTTCTATTGGGACCGATGGTGGTTCGCGGCCATTTTTGCGATGCTTTAGTTTTATGGGTTTAATTTCTACTTGCACATAATACGACCGCGCGCTGCACCAGGAGGACTTGTGATTCTCTGGAGATCCCCTGTCACAGTCTGGCTGCGAGCGGAATGATCTTTCTGATACGCTGCGGACTCACCGCCTTGCATTTGCTCCTTTCTCTTAGGTTCGCATAGCCTTTGTATTGATTGCGCATGGGCTTAGCGGTCATCTTTCGAGTCCACTTATATACATAGCATGGACAACGACGATGGCAATAGCAAAAGATGGGTGTCTTATGTTCTATCATTGTGCCCGAGCAGCATGTATGTTTGTAGTAGGCTGCTGCTGCCTCGAAGCTGTTGGCCCAATCACACACTGCTACACAAGTGCAGAGGTGCACCATGCAGAAGAGTTGTTGTAGAGTTTGCTTGCAGAGGAGTTGTTGTAGAGGGGAGTTGTAGAGGGTTGCAGCGAGTGGTAGAGAGAGTTGCAGAGTACGCAAGTACTATAATAGATGCTGAAGGCGCCATGCTGCCATGCTGCAATGTTGCGCAGGTGGCGGTGTGTGATGTCCTTGGCCAAGTTGTGCACGCAAAAGTACTGTGTGGTAATTTACGAAGCGTCTGATGAGTGGACAAGAGGACAGACGGACGGGTGGACGAGCGCGGTGCCCAGTCAAACACCGCAGAGTAGATGATCTCCAACTCCGACTCTGCACGGAGGCCTCTGTACGGACACGCTGTATTAGCAGATAGCAGACACCAGATACCAGATACCAGTCACGTCGGGGATCGGGGATGGGATCTGGGACGGATGGGGATCTGGGATGGAATGGATGCTCAATGCTCGGTTGAGCCACACTGCCACACGCGCGCGTCAACTTCTCGCATTACATACGACGGGCTCGTAGCCCTCATGCCCCGACTTTCCTGCTTCCTGTCTCTTCTGCTCCGCCACTGCTCTCAGACGTCTTCCAGCACCACCACCACCTCTCGCCCTCGCACGCTCTCGCCGCGTTTTTCTACAGTGCCCGCCTCCTCGCAAAACTCCCCATAATTGGGCGCCGAGACAGCCCAGCACCATGTCGTGGGCCGGTAATGCTCCTTCACCCGCTGGGGGTTGAGTGCCAATGCAACGGGCAGAATACTGACTGAGACGCCCCGCAGGTTTCAAGAAAAATGTCAACCGCGCAACGACGCAGGTGATGATGAAGACCGGTGCGTTCTCCAGGGCCTGGGGCTGTCGTCTTGGGTTAGAGCGAGCTGACGGAGGACTGGCTGTAAACAGGTCATGTGGAGAAGACGAGCGACCGGGACTATGAAGTCGAGGAACGGTATGGCGTTAGGCTATGGACCTCCACTGAGGGGCTTGATTATTGACGCTTGGCGGCCTGGATACAGACGCTACAGAACAATGGAGGCTGCGGCCAACAAATTGCAGCGGGAGGCAAAGGGCTACCTAGATGCTTTACGTGGTATGTGGCCGGCGGGATGAGCAGCGTCACTGCAGCTCTGCTGACCGCCCAACCAGCAATGACGGCGTCACAGATGCGGATCGCTGAGACGATAGATGCTTTCTACGGCGACGCTGGGACGAAGGACGGCGTCAGCAGGTCGTACAAGCAGGCTGTAGAGGACCTAGACGCAGAGACCATCAAGGCACTTGACGGGCCTTACAGGTGGGATCGCACCGCCCCTCTACTCAAGCCCTACTATTTGGTAGGATCGCGCTAACGCCGGAACGGAGATGGGTAGGACAACGGTATTGGAGCCAATATCGAGGTTTTGTGCGTACTTTCCCGATATAAACGAATGTAAGCGTGCCACCCCTTCTTAACTGACCTTCCAAGTCTCTTCTAATCAGGGTTACTATGTACCTAGGCATCAAAAAACGGAATCACAAACTTCTCGACTATGACGCAATGCGTGCCAAGGTCAAAAAACTCGCCGAGAAGCCTGACAAGGACGTTAACAAGCTGCCACGGGCTGAAAAGGACACCGAGATGGCCAAGGCCTCGTACGATGTTCTTAACGAGCAGTTGTGCAGCGAATTGCCTCAGCTCATTGATCTCCGGGTCCCATATCTAGACCCGAGTTTTGAGGCCCTAGTAAAAATTCAGCTGCGATTCTGTGCTGAAGCGTACTCGAGAATGGCGCAGGTTCAGCAGTATCTAGATGCCGATACGAGAGAACAGTATGCACAAGGGCACTTAGACAACAGAGTAGAGCAGGTACTACAGGAGATTCGGGATTTGAGTATTGCTGGGACTGTGTAAATATGAATATCAAAAGGGGTCTTTGACTTGGTGGGGGGGGGATAAACTGATTTGTGTACATGGGCGTTTAGTGTGTCGATTGGAGTTTCCCTCGCTCTTTCAATACAAACATCTGGTTTGTGTCATGGTCCCAATCGCCAACAAGCATGAGGTTTGCATGAAGACGTACTCCTTTCCTTTATTCTGACACCACCCTATATTCAGCCAGACCCAGACCAACGAAACACTCCGAGCCTGCCATCCGCCAAGCACCACCCGCCATAAAAAGACAACCCATACGAATAGAAATACCAAACGCCTTGTTTTCAGTCATTGATTACACATCTCGGTATTATTCCTAAAAACCGCAGAATGAGAGCCCTCCACCACGCATAGTAGCCCGAGACCTCCCCATAAAGCTGTTCCCCGCATCACGAGAAAGATACAAACTTCGGATCTCGCGGTAGGCCGTCAGGACCAATGTTATTCTTGGCGAATCGCTGCTCCGTATAGATTCGTCTTGCCTCATCGAAACCCACTCTCCTCGATTTCATGATCTTCTGTACCGCCTTCTTTCCCTGCTCGTCAAGCCCAGCTCTCGAGTCTCCCGCCATCACGTTGGCGGATAAATCAAAGGCACCAGACGAGAGGCCTGATTCTATATCCCTAGAAAACGATGAAGGGAGGCGGGTGTACACGTATTCAGGAAGGGGTAACACTGGAAGCCATCGCGTGCGAGTGATGTAGAGGACTGCCGATAGTAAGTTAGATAGTCAGTAGATGAGACGCAAACCGGAGAACAAGGGTAGGAAGAGCCTACTGGTTGCAACCACCATCAAGAACAACGATATGGAATAGAGAATGTACGCCATAGTGAGCCACAGTGCCTGTGTATAAACGAAGAAGGGCTGTTTTAATGCAACGGACACAGGTGGTCGCCAGATATCTGGTCAGACAGACAGACGCTCTCCGGTATGACGACGCATCGATGGGTCTATCGCCGTGACGCTCCGCCTCCGATGTGGACTTTCTTGGCGAGTGATGACTAACCGAAGTGATTAATTTAGAATCATGAGGCTCCGCTAGGGCTTGCCCTTTTTTGCGAGATGTCTAGCGCTCAACCCACAAATCACGCGAAATCGACTTCCATCACCAAAAGGTTCAGCAAACCAATCTTGCTCTAGCCAATATGTCCAGCATATCTGCCGATCTTATCTGGGAGGTTTCCCGTAAGCGCATGTTTCAGGCCAACTTCTACCAGAAGTCTCCAAACAACGGCTGACCAAATTCTGGCGCCAGGGAACCACAACTCCTACCTTGTCAAGCGGAGGACTGGTGGAGGAGTACAGTTCTCCCGAGACCCCCTTAACCTCCTAAACAAGCATTCCCGAACCGTGTGTATGATTCAGCCTCAAATTTCCGGAGTCTAGGCTAACTAGTGGCAGCATAGCGGTTTCGTCAACCAACAGGTATATTCCGATATGACCTTTGGCTTCTGGCGTATGCGCTCTTGACTGACGCCCCCCCTCAAAAAGGCAATTGGTATCCAACCAGGCGAAAAGGGCGGAATAGTACTCACAACCAAGAAACCGTACACAACATCCCACACTCCTGCATCAAATGTGAACCAGACTACTTGGGGGCCGAATAAGACTGGACGAAAGTAAGCAGCCTCTTGGGGTGGTGCCAATGCATACTTAGGCGCTCATGGTGCACTGATACTGGAGTCGAAATACTTAGGACTTATGCTGGCGTTGTGGGTCACACGGCCAAGAGAGGATACCGGTATGGCTCTCCCAGCAATGACTGTCAAATACCTTGCCGTGAGGACTTGGGCTAACGCGCGGTGTCCCAGGCCGGACCTTCGCCGCGAGGCAGTAGCCCGTGCCAGTGCCATCCGGCAATCTCAACGACCCAAAAAGGATATCCCAGAAAAGAAGCCCCGAGGCGCAAAGGCAAAGAAGGCAGCTGAGGGAAAGGCCACATAGAATTGTTTACGAGCCAGAAGCGTCTGGCAGATGGGACTAGAGACTAGAGGATGCAATGCATACCGAGATAATCGAAGCTTAGTTTCCAATTAGGCATTGCCAACCATTGTCTGTGTCACGAGTTTTTGTGACTGCCAATGGGCAGAATGTATCCCCAATTCCTGCCACTCTGCACCACTCTGCACTTACTGCTCCGAGAACCTGCACTCATCCCCCCCCCGATCGCACCCCCCATCACCCGCCCGAAGCTGCTGGTGAAGCGGTGACAAAAGCCAAGCAGCGAGGCCACAAGCGACATGTGCAGGTGACAGGCACGCTCTGGAATACAACCCACGCAGCGCCCCATTCGCTGGGGGAACATGTTCCTTTTTCTACTGATTGTTCTTTTTGCTCTGTTTTTTTTCTGCTTCACCTCCCCCTTACGTTTTTTGTTGGCATCTTCGACCACGCACCGATTGGCCCATGGCGAGGGCATTCTCGATTTGTCGACTGCCGTGGTACAACGTAGCAAGGGCGAGGGAAACCCCGCTATCCGAACCCCCACTACTCTGTATTATAAAGCTAATGTCGAGCCCCCCCCGGGTCCGCAAACTTTTCACACCCCGCTCAACCAACGCTGTCCCCAACAGTACTCAACGTATGTATTCACCCTGCCATGTTTCTGCTGGGAATGTTCCACTGCTTGTATTGCTTGTATTGCTTGTATTGCTTGTATTGCTTGTATTGCTTGTATTGCTTGTACGCCGTCGGGAAGGCACGGAACCTGACTGCTGCTATCTAGTTTAGCTTCCTGAGCACCGAAAAGCCGTTCTTCCAGCTCCCAGCTTCCCACCATGGTTAAAGCAGGTACGCCAGCAGCCTAAACCAGGCATATGGTGCGGTGACTGACAGTTGTCGTAGTCGTCTTGGGTGCCTCTGGTGGCATTGGTCAAGTAAGTGAAGCTCCCAGCACCTGCCTGTTCTTACACCGGCTCGGCGGCTAACACGTCACTTTCAGCCACTGTCCCTCCTTCTGAAAATCTGCCCTCTGATCGATGATCTCTCGCTGTACGATGTCGTCAATACACCCGGCGTCACGGCGGATCTGTCGCATATTTCCTCAAGAGCTGTATGTGATTCAGAAGTGGTTGTCCTGCCGCTAGCGACTCCGGGTTAATGGAGAAAATAGAAACTTTCCGGGTACCTCCCCAAGGACGACGGCCTCAAGCTTACTTTGGCCGGGGCCGATATCGTTGTCATTCCCGCGGGGATCCCTCGTAAGTCTATTCATATTAGTGCAGCTCCGCAACCCTTACGGTTTTTGACTCGATGTAGGTAAACCTGGTATGACCCGTGATGACCTCTTCAAGATTAATGCCGGTATCGTGCGTGATCTCGTCACAGGAATCGCCGAGTACTGCCCAGAAGCTTTCATTTTGATCATCTCAAACCCAGTCAACTCGACGGTTCCCATCGCCGCGGAGGTACTCAAATCAAAAAATGTCTTCAATCCGAAAAAACTTTTCGGCGTCACCACTCTCGACGTCGTCCGTTCGGAGACTTTTGTAGCGGAGATCATTAACGAGAGTAACCCACAAAATCTAAAGATTCCCGTTGTTGGAGGCCACTCGGGAGAGACAATCGTGCCCCTATTCAGCCAGGCAGAACCCAACCTCGAGATACCTGCAGATAAATTAGATGCCTTGGTCAACCGTAAGCAGTCGAGGCACCGAAAACGCAAGGTCAGGGACGCTAACTCCACATCGTCTAGGTGTTCAATTCGGGGGTGACGAGGTCGTAAAGGCCAAGGACGGTGCCGGCTCCGCCACTCTTTCCATGGCTTATGCTGGATTCCGGTAAGTACTTTCGTCCAAGGCTATTGATGCAAAGGGCCGCCTCTCACTATCCGAAGCTTTGCCGAGAAGATCATAAAGGCCGTCCGAGGAGAGCAAGGAATAGTTGAGCCTTCATATGTCTATCTACCAGGCATTGAGGGTGGCGCGGAAATCGCAAAGGCTACCGGCGTTGAGTACTTCTCGGTCCCTATAGAGCTTGGGGTACATATACCTTTTAACCCCTGCTTGATATCATGTGAAAGCTGAGTGCAATAGACCACCGGTGCCAAAAGGGCCTGCAATCCCCTCCACAAAACCAACAACTACGAAAAGAAGCTTCTCGAGGCCGCCAAGAAGGGTCTCAGTGGCAACATCCAGAAGGGCATTGATTTCGTCAAGAACCCCCCCGCAAAGTAATTCATGTCTACCCCTATGCCCTTGGGTTTATCGTGTTCGGGAACTCCAGAAGCTATTTGCTTTTCATACCTTTGATTCACATGCCCGCACTTCATTTGGCAAGCCGCTAGCTGTAGCTCAGTTTTGGGAAGAACCTTGTGGCTGATCGGTGATGCTGGGCAGGTAGGCTGTGACTAGGATGACGAATGGGATAGTGGTTAGGCAGTGTGCCTGAGTGACGAAATCATGGTCGGGAAAGGGATTTTCATTTCTGCATGTGGACCGCAATAGAGCAATAGAACTAAGGCCAGCCACTCAAGTGCCTTCTCCTAGAACCGCAACCCCAATCCTAAACACTAGAGTGGGGTATCTTGGGTGATGAATGTCTATCTCTATTTCATTATTGGTGTCCCTAGTAACAGAATAGCCCAAAACGCCTTTTAATGCCACCCAAGTATTGTATAAGCACGCACCAGATAGAATGTATAAACTCTCCTAGGTCTTTGCAGCAACAGTTTTGATCTGGAACGTAGCGCCAGGGAGCTCTGAGGTATCCGCCTGCACAGTAGCGTTAATGCCCATGCTAGCCAAGGCACCTCGTATCACACCACACGGGAACCACAGAAACTATAGGTAGTAGTTGTTAGTAGTAGTAGTATCAGCAGGCATGTCTCATAAAGGCGCGCCTAACCACCGCGATATCACCGACATCCACGAAAGAGAGGGAGGGAGGGAGAGAGGGGAGAGAACACTTACCGGCTGAGCCCTAGCAACAGCTTGTCCCCCAGCCTCCGTACTCATGCGCGAAAACGGGCGGAAAGAGTTATCAGTCAGGACATAGATACCCTACCCCGTACACTTTTAGTTACAAGGCTGGCATTTTTCCCGTCTCAAATCAAAACCGAAAGAAAAAGAAAGAAAAGGAAAAAACACACAAACACATAAACACGCACAAAAGCAACTAGGAACAAGGAGAAGAGAGTGAGGAGGAAGGGGAAAATATAGAAACACACATGCATATATGTATATATGTTAACATCCCACATGCACACGCACACGCACACACGAATAAACACATACCCGATGATTCGTCTTGAGGTTATCAATCTGTTTGCGAAAAACCAGCGTCCACAGGTCCTTGCACAGGAATTTAATCACATCCAGCGTTTCAGTGAACCGCGGTCGGTCGCGCGAGAAACTAGAATTTGCACGCTCTCTCTCTCTCAATATTTAGGTCTTTTTTTGTTTTTTCTTTTTCTTTCTTTCCTTTTTTTGGGGGGCGGGGGGGGAGGTGGAGGAGGTGGAGCAGGAGGTGGATGGGGAAGATGGGGAGGGGAGGGGTTGGTTAGTTAGTTGGGCTTGTATGAGAAATAGTTTCACGTACCGCTCAACAAGGCCCTGGCCGACACGATATCCGAGCATTTCCAGGCGGTAAAAGACAGCCTCTCGCTCTTCCTCGTCGTCGAGCCTCTCTTCGGACACGGAGAGCTCGTTGGCAAGGCGGTAGGCCATGGGGACCAGCTCGATGAGCAGGAGGTCGAGGCAGGACGAGCTGAGGAACGTCGCGTGCGGGTCGGATGCATTGAACGGTGGGAGAGGCGTGTCGAACGACATTGGGGCAATGGAGGCCGGGCGTTGGAACAAGCTGCAGAGGAGAGATGGAGAGACGGAGAGACGAAGAAGCTGTCGGTGTCTCGTTGTTTTGCGGTGGAACGCGTTTTCCAAAGTCCAGCTGTTCTGGACAGACAAACCTCGAGCTCCCCAGGCGACTCTGCGCGGCGTCCAATGTCCGATATACAACGCACCCTGTACTATGTCGTATGTAGACCTGGGGACACAACAGCGCCCGAGATCAAGACGTTCCGTTGTTTTGCTACATACATCTCCCACCAAGTCGGCAGGTGAGATCACGTGGGCTGGGGTTTTACGAGGAGCGCAGTTTCCAACGAAGCCTTCAAAAGAGGCAAAATGACTGGGGGCAATCCTAGAGATCAAAGGGCCTATTAGATGTATTGCAGCAGCAGTCCCCAGAGCCAAGATCTGAAGCGCCATAGCTCCTCCGCACCTGAGCAACAACCCCATACCCAGTGAAAGTACTAGAAAAAGCCTCGCAAATGAATGCACTTTTAACACTTCAAACGCCATCCAGAGTGCAAAGGAATTCCTGGTATTAAAATGACAAGAACCACCCATAATATAGACGTTGGCTGTATGCGTATTTTTCCGAGCCTCTTCGATATTCCTCGAATCCCTTATGCAACTCTAAGGACTATCGATCTGGCGTTCCTATCGAAGTGGGATTAGACCTCGAGTTGCCAGCTGGCATCTGGAAACTCAAACCACTCAACCGGGAACTACCAGTGTGTGCTCTGTATCCATTTCGCATATTATTAGTAAGGGAATTGGAATTTATTGCTCTCTTAGCAGGTCTCGGGGGGGCTTCATCGTCATCACTGAGTGTTAAATCGATAACGGCCCTTTTGTTGGTCGACGGCCGTGAGGCAGGCGGTTCTCTGGGATTAGTCGGCGGCGTTTTTGGACCAGATGCAGGCGTGGATGCGTGTTCAGTTTTTAAGGATGTAAGGCGGATATCTTGAATCTCGATAATATCGTCATCGTCGTCACCACCGCCGCCGTCCTGTAGCTGAGAATTGTTGGTTCTCCTAGGGGACACAGGCAGAGAATTCTGCGACCATTTGCCATCAGGTTCGATCACAACTTGGTCAACAGATTTAGGAGTGCTTTGCAGGATATCGTTCACGTATCTCCCAAGGGTTAGCAGTCGGTATACACTCACAGACCGGAAACTTACTGGTCAACAACGAGAGCCTCGAAGTTAATGATTTTATTGCAAATTGGGCAGGTCCATGTTGGAGCTTGCTCTTGCAACTGGAGGAATGATGTAGCATCAAAACACTGGATATGAGGGCAAACAGTTGATCGGCACGGAAGCTCCATTCGGAGAGTTGATAATGGGCACTTCAGAGACATAACGGTGGATGTAGTAACCAGATCGGCATCTTGAGCATTGCTAACCACTGCAAACACCCATGTAAGTTGGGACTGTTCACACCTTCAGGATCGGCGGTAGCGTCTAGGGGAATACACATACTCTCCTTGATTACTTGTTCTCGACTTATTACCTTTCCTCTTTTAAGTTTATTGACGAGCTCCTCCACTGGATGGACCTTCACAAGGTTGACCAAGAAGGAAAATTTCTGCTATACAATTAGCATTCACAACTCGTTAGCAATTCAACAGTGCAGAATATTCAGTCACGAGTGCTCTAGCAAACACATGGACGACAGCCAGAAAGGATGGGGAGCTACCTTCTGGGTCAGAGCATAAGTCAAAGTGATAGTGTTCTCATATTTAGGCTTCCTGTGCACCAAATCCGTAATGTCTGCCGGCCGAGTAGACCCTGGCTTGTTTTTTAACCCTCGCAAATTAGCTTTAACCTCATCATTGTTGACCTTTAGCTCGACTTGGTGAGGAAAGGCTATGTCCGCCTTTGTGTAACTTCCTAGGGCAGTTTCGACCGCACAGAACACCATCACTCGGACCGTCTTATCAGAGGCTAGCCTCTCTATATCGGGAGGGGAAAATTGTAGGTGTGTCGTGGCTGAGTGTCGGTGGCTAGTCATGGCTAGTAGGAATCAATCAGCAAAACGATTGTAGCAACAGAGGTGAACCATACTTGGGCATTCTATACCCGGAGTGAGGGATTTTAGGATCGTGAAGAAAGGGCTCTCTTTGAACGAAAGCAATCCTGGCGTGCGCTTAGCAAACTTCGTCATGGCTCTTCAAAGCTTAGAGAATGTGTACCAGGAACATGTGTGAAAGGCGCTACCGGGTTTTGTAATGCAGAGCCAATCGGCCTTCCGCCCCCAGTAGCTGCTGAGCGCGGGCTGGAGGCTACTGGTGTTATCCGGCCACTATGACTAAGTCTAGGGCCTGTAGGTGACAGGACAGCATCCGGATTGAAAATCATATTCTTCAATCGATTAAAGCCTTGCGCATTATTATCTTGCGCGTACATCTGGATTCCTACGTGGAGGAGCACCTGTCAGCTAAAATTGGTTCGAGCAAACACCAATTCTCGCAAGAGTAAAATGGTTGATATCGTCCAAGACCAGGTCCCAGGCGGACATGATAAACTTACGGCTAATAATGCGCTGCTGCATACCGACTTTGATGCCGGAGTGTGGAAGACCTTCAGCCTTCAAAATGCTCACAAGATATCTATTGAGGAGTGTCTGGACCCTCGCCACAGCAACTGAGGGATCCAGAGGCTGGGAAGTGGAAGCCATAGTGAAGACCCGCTTGAAGCGATGCACAAGGCCGGGGAAAGAGGCGTAGCTTATGACGAATGACGATCTCTCAGAATTCGCGCCAGTGGATCCAGCGACATGAGGTGAGCGGACAGGGGAAAGGAAGAAGAGAGAAGGGAAGGGGGAACGGAGGAAAGGTGAGGGAAAGACACAAGTGTGAGGGTACTGCGTGGTAAGCGTGAAGGGCACAGAATGGAATAGCACAACGTGGTGTAATGCAGTGAGGCGCGGCCAGGACGGTGCACTCACTCTCCAGGAACAGGAGGGCGATGACAGTGACCGCAGCAAGTCAACCCTCCCAGCTACCAACGTGGAGTTCTTGCGGCTCTTCTGGTGTATATCATAGTAGCTGCGGCGGGCGACGCAGACTGAGTACGCACAAACCGAATTTATTGTCTTTGCTCGGCCTCCATTTTGCCCAACCTCCCGCCTTCTACCACAGTCAACGACCTTGCCCTGTCCGCGAGAGCACGGAGTAGACTTGTTCGATTTACATAGCGCAGCCGCTCCAAATGGCCAAAAGCGCACGGTCAAGCGTCAAGAAGGCCAACAAGTCGAAGCTACGGGCGCGCGTCTTCGGCCCTGTTGAGAATGCAAGAACAGAAAGGCTCTCTGCTAAACTGCTACAATTGGCCACGGAACCTGCTGTTGCTAGGTTAGACGATACTGCTATGGAATTGGTTGATAAAGGTACGGAGGTTCAGCTTTGGCGATGTTGCCTTTCGGTGTGATGCTAATCCAGAAATGCTACAGAGC
>JAJDFE020000385.1:0-36164 GCA_021527465.2 Geoglossum glabrum | reverse complement strand
TGCTGAATGACCCGTCGCCGTCTTCAGGCCAGGCTTGATTCGGATCCTTTCTCGAAGAACCACAGGAAGAAGCCGAAGGCGACGAAGTGGGCTGGTCAGCGTAGTCAGAGCCGTAGCCACTCGCCTTCAGCCCGTCGTCTATCCCGATTGTATCTCTAACGTTGATGAAAAGAGAAGGGGAATGGATGCCCCGGAAGTGCAGCTGTGGTACATCCGCTCCAAGAGCCTATTGGCGAAGTCAGTATATTGGAATCCCAGAGCTGGTAGGTAGTAAGGTATAAAATATGTAAAAACCGTTCTGTGATTTGATACGAGTTTTGTGGGTCTATTACGCCACAGCGGCGTTGGCAACAGTATCAAAAGACTCAAAAAAAGTGGGCATCTCGTAGATGTAATTGCTGCGTACGGCGAAAGCAAAGGAGAATGAATAGTGTCTTACCTCTAGCTTCTTCAGAGCTGCCTTGCACCCCACTCGTATATCCTTCCAAGGGCAATCCCCACTATATCTTATAAGCCCTATATAAAACCTCTTGAGGTGCTCCTGGACATCCGCTTCGGAGATGACCTCATCTCTTGCATTATCCGGGATGAATCCTTTGTCACGCCATCTGCATCGGATTCGGACTCCAGCGTCTTTCAGAAAATCATCCAGCTCCCCGCCAAAGTGGACACGGAAATAGCGCTTTGAATCTCTCTGTGGCTGTCTCTTGTCACCCTTGATCGTACCCGGTGCGTGTTGGGCGGCAGTCGGTGGAGATACCGATCGATTTTCACCAGCACTTAGCCAGTCCTCGGTCCTAGGCGTAAGGGGTCCAGGTGACTGTCTCGATATGCCTTCGTCAATTCGAGCAAGCACTTGCTCATCATGCTCAGTGTCGAACACTTCCTCAAATCCCATTTGAAAACTATCAGCTCGGCTGAACTTTGGGCGTAAGCACCCTTCGTCGGGCGGGGTCATAACACTCTCATGACCCTCCGCGACAGCTGCTTTGGGTCCATCCCATTCCTGCTTAGATGCCGAATACTCCTCCCACCATTGGGTTACAAGCTTTGATAGAGTGATCAAAGCTTCTGTTCGCTCATATACATTGCTTTGCAGAGTTCGTAGGAGAATTATGCGATACGTTGATGCATGTTGCAGGTCAAAAACGCGCTCTGAGTCATCTTTTGAAACAAGGTCTTGGATATCACTCTCCCTCGCCCTCCGCAACATTCTGGAAGACTTAGGGGCAAATAGCAGACTGCTAATTTGGGGTTAGAATTCTGATAGTTGAGCAACTTTCGACGAGGCTCCTGGGTTTCTAGACCCATTCGAACAATGCTGCTACCAAAACGGCAAAGCGGTGCCTGTGGAGTCGGACAAGGGTTTAAGCAGCTAGGCCAGAAGTGGTCCGGCGTTAATATAGTGTTAAGTTATAAGGACACTGTATACGAAGAGAGCTGTTTAGTGAAGTTCGATATAGAAATGCTGCTCTCCTGGGTAGAGTTGTAGAACTGCTAGTCGGCTCTGCACAGCTGTGTTTGCCCACAAACATACACAAGGAGATGCCGCTAAAGCAGCCGACAAAATCAAACCTCTGACCCAACTATGCTAATATGGAGACAGGTCCTGCAGCGTAGCGCTACAGCAGCAGTAGAGTGGAACTAGAAACTGACCTTCGAAGGCAGTGCACCGCGGCAAACAAGTCAATGGCGACCCGGTGGCTACTCCGTAGAATACTGGTGCACGGGCTGGTTCGAGTGACGACACAGCTACGAAGTACTTGGTGCTAGAAAGTCGGAAATGCAGAAACGGACGGACTTGGTGGAGCCTGGCCGCTTCGAACAGCTGGGATGGGCGATGGCAGCTGCTGCACGGAGGGCCACACTGCTAGAGGCGTCGTAGAACGGCGGCGCAGGTCCTAGTTCTGTGTTCTCCAGCAAAACAACTCCGATACCTCGTACCTCGTACCTCGTACAATATTGCACCACTGGTGCTCCACCGCGTAAGCGAGATTCGCTACCAGTCGGTTATCGATCTGGAGTTGCAGTTCTTTTTCTGCAGGTCAACAGCAGCAGAGTCTTCGACTTCGCTGGAGACAAAGACGAGAATACTGCGTCTGGGCTGCAGCGCTTCGTCCGGACTTGCGCTCCAAACGGCACTTGAACGGCGGGGAGGCTATACGCTGTCTAGGGTTGTATTCGTGCGCGGAGATCGACTGAGACAGCTGCTCGGTTCGGCTGGCTTTGAAACCTTCACAGTGCGGCGACAGTCTTGGGGAAGAACTCAACGCCCCAAAAGCCCTCGACGGTAGACTAGTACGAGACTGAAAGGCCTTCAGTTACGGTCCAGCATGGCTGTTCCTACTGTCGAATCCCATGCGGCAGAGTATGCGAGACTCGCCACTCGAGGACGGACACGCTTGTTGGGCGCGGGCCTGAGGCTGGAGGTGTTGGTATAATATACGATTGGGCCAGCGTCGCGTCTGTGCTCGGTCCCTTACTATAGTACTCTCTCGCAGAACTTGTGTGCTGCGGCAGAGAGTCCCTTTTCAAAGTATTGCTGGCAGACGAGCGGCTACGAGCCCTGCGCAAAGTGCTTTTTTATGATTATGGAATTCAAATAACCTGTTCCTGGCCACTCTACCCCAGATTTCCGGCTCTGTGCATGCCAGCCAATGATTAGCCCCACGCACTGTTCCCGCTCATTGCGTGGGACGGGGGTGTATCACATATCAGAATGTAACAGTGTTGGGCAAGAACGGCTGAGGCCAGAATGGAGAACTACAACGGGCAGAGAACAATGCAGAGCACGCACCGCAACTGCAATCTGGGGACTGCGCTGCCTACGGCGGAAATGTGAGGGGTTATTTTGCAACGTTCGTTTCGTTGCTCATCTACCCAGCAAGTACATACATGTACTTGCTTACATCCAACGTCCGCAACGTCAGGGTTCCGGCCAAGGCGACGACTCATCCGCGAGAGACCGAAGCTGACCGGTGTTTCTTTTTCCAACTGCCGCCCAAGCACTGAACTGGGCGTCAAGAGCAGCCAACAATCCTACGAGTGTGCGGGGGCACTGCAACGCCTGTGGATAAGGAGGGAAAAGCAAGGAAAGCGCACGTCCGCCACCACGGGAGGTGCGGATCCCAGCATCATAGTACACCTATAGCGCTGCTGTCCCGTTTACAAGACGTTCCTGCGTCGCTCCTCTTTCGTCACTGTATCACGCGGCCAATATCGGCGTGGTGATGAGGGCAGGTGCGAGGGCAGGTGCGAGGGCAGGTTGGAGGGCAGGTGACTCGGCAGGGGTGGCGATAAGAATCACCGCAGCTTCAATTTCCACCTCAGAGCTCCCCCGCACCACCCAGCGTTCTTGGAAACGGGCTGCGTGAATGGCTGGCTCCCATTGGCATCCCTTGCGTGGGATCCGTTTCATGGCGTTGCAGCCCCCGTGTTTGTAAACGTAAAATACTACGACGTACGGCCCAAGATACAGCAGCAAAATGCGACGCCCCCAGGTCTAGATGCCTCGCTGCCGCCGATACAGGGACAGGGCGTGTTGAAGCACCGGATGCGGCGTTTTGTATGCGATGTGGAAGCACTTGAGCCTTCCGCAGCTGTGGTTCGCGGTGCCCACTTCCTGTTACCCTGCTCGCGTGTGCACAGTGACGAGTGTGATGTGATAGTTGTTGGGTGGAGTCACTTCGCCCCGGCTGGAGTACTCTGTACTTGTACCTACATGCAATATCCTCTATAGCCCGCTAGACCTGCACGAGATGCGGAGCCAACAACCAGCGCCACCCCTCTAGAGTCAGCCTGGAGCCTGGAGCTTGGCTGCCGCCTGTCAGCCATGGCGTCAAGATGGCATGTCCTCCCGCTCGATCGCCGCCCGGGATCTGTACCCCAGCTCCTTGCTAAGTACTCCATCGACACCAAAACGGGATACAGCGTCCACTTGACCGACCTTACCTATGTGTGGTCAGAGACACTTGACCGTCGGCAGATAATATCGCGTGGTCTAGAAGAAGACACCAGCATCGACCCTAGCGAAGATGCTAGTCAACTGAAAATCCTGCTCGAAAAAGTACGGATGGCGTTTGAGGGTGCCGAGGGGACATTCTTAGAGCTTCTGCCCCGCGAAGGTGGGGACGGTCTAGTCATAAGAGCAAACGCAGTGCTGCCATCGCCCCTGAAACCGCTGGTTTGGCGAGTCTATTTAGAGCCATCTCCTCCACAGGTCCTAACAGAAAGGCTGGTTTTGCCATTACTAGGATACCATCTTGCTCTGAGGGATGAAGTCGAGTCACTGATCAGGCAGGTGAAAAGTAAAGACCATGTGATTGGAAAATTGATGGATAAAGTGGAACTATCTGGAATAGACATAGGTTCCATATTTCCGGGAATCGTGGGTCTGAATACGGGAAAGAAAGGCGGCCGATGGGAAAAGGCGGGGAAACTAGTGAGGGGGCTTGGTCCTTTCAATGAGGAGGCATGGATGGAAGAGATGAAAGCTTGCGCTAGGGAGTCCAAATCTGAGGATGAGGTTTTAGAGGCTATTTTTGGTAGTGTGGGAGCTAGCCCTTTCGCTGTTGAGGATAGGGAGATAACGAAGGCAAGTTCGACAAATAATTGGTGGCAGAACCTAGACGTTCCCTCCAGAGGTCAGAACGCAGGGCCAAAAGGGGTGTCGACAACATCCCGAAGAAACCAAACCCCCGGAAGCGGTAGCGACGATGAGTTCCAGGTTGGTTCAATACGATATCGTCTATTTTGCTCACGGCTCCAGGCTGACCTACTTTCATGAAATTTCAAGACCCAAGAAACACCACCACACCTGAGAAAACATGCAAGGAAACTAATCGGCAAAGTCTCCCCCGAGGCTATGGGTTCCCCCATTCGGTCACCTGGGGGAACATCCACCGTTGGTGACGACACAACCGATGATGACCTCGAGGCTCTCCCCGGGGGTCCTACTTCTCCTGGGCCTAGCACCATCGCTAAACAGAGACACAAATCTCCGGTAATCGATTTTTCGAGCGAAGAGGCTGCCAAACTTGGAAAACACATTCCCCAACCGAGAGCACCACAGGCAACTAGCAGACAAAAGCTAAAGACTGAGAGCCAGGGTCTCATAGCAGGGCCTAAGGATCCCCCTCCAGCTGACCATCACAGAGTTGATTCAGAAACCGAAACGACTAGCGACGATGGTGGAAGTTTGGCACTAACCAAAACCAAACCGCCACTCCAGACGCGCTACAGGGACAAAATGCCTGCAGCCCCTCACTCGTCGCCAGGTCCCAAAGGTGAGACTGTAGCTGCAAACAAGGGTAAATCTCCAGACGACGGAGATGATGCCCCCCCCCAACCAGAACCCAAAAACCGTCTTGGTAATACCAGTGGAAAAAAATATGCGCCGATCACTAACTCTGGCGATGCTACCGAGTCTTCCCGGAGAGCGGCAACACAACCTCCAAAGCCCAAAGCCCAGTTAGGGTTAGTTAGAGGTAAAAAGAAGGCAGCTACTCCCGATGTCGAGCCTCTCCATGAAACCCATCAAGTCACGTCAATAACACCCACAAGACCTAAACCGCGGTTAGGCGTGGTTGGAGGCAAAAGGAGAGAAGCAGTCCCAGATGGCATTACTGAATCCTCGCCCACCAAAAGTGGCCATGGTGGAAAGCTCGGCCTGATTGGTGGTACGGGCAGGTCGCACAAGGCGCCAGAATACCCACCCCCCCCAAAAGCAGATGCGATTGAGCAAGTCGGTGGCACGCAGAAACCTAAAAGGGAGGGGAAAGCCCCCTCTCCCGCCCCGCCGCCTGCTCAGCCAACAAAGGCAACTACTCCGCCACGGCTGGAAACTGAAGAGGAGAAGGCAAATCGGAGGCGGGATGAGCTTAAGCGGCAGTTAGACGCAAAGAGCAAGGCGCCCGCGAAGAAAAAGCGGAAATTTTGATATATTCCAATAGTAATTTTCTTGGGGAAGCACCTATAGGAAAATGAAAGCCCGCAGGGCTCGCTCTGCTCTGCAGTGTTGCGATCTGATGATGCCTTAGTTACACATCATCGAGTTACACATTGTAAACGCACACAAGTGAAAGCCGTGTTCCGATCGTTCCCAAGACACCTAATCTAGTCTCCCAGTGGTAGCAAGTTTAACGGCGCAATGGTGAAAGCCTCGTATTACTCCAGCGCCACTAACTAGGGACCCAACAATAGGGAGAGCAGCCAACGAGCCATACGGCCAGGGAAACCGGGGATTCCACGAGACCGCCTGACGCAAGCCAGCGCTCCAGCAATCGTTCCTAAACGGTAGCCAGCTGTCAAAAGTATTCTAGAAGTGATTGGAGCCGTAGTAAAGTAGTAGTAAAATCGGGAGACTGCGCGCTAGCGTTGTTGCCGCCGTTGCTGAGGCAACCAGGCTAGCAGGCGTACAGAACCGTTGCCGACAACACAACAGAATCTCCTTCCTACAGAAACCCAAAGCCCTGGCGACCAGCAATCACCAACATCGACTCGACACCACCAAGCCCACCGGACGCCGAGCACGCCCTTCTTGAGATTCTGCCCGGAGCCGTTCTCTCAACGCGAGCATTAGAAATCAATTATTGTGCCGGCTGCGATTCCCCCGAAGTCGACAACAGCTGGGTACTGGCGACGGTTACTACTAGAACGGGCAGCAATGGACCCGTCTGCTTCTTCAATCTCGGTGACAGGTAGATCTATGGACTATTCAATTACTGGACAAGCACATTTTCTAACTAGCGTACACAGTCCGAGTACGGCCATTTACCATTCGAGAGGCCGCTCAACTGTAAGTCTTCTCCCAGACAAGTAGGGGTCTATTGCGGGAAGTCTTGAACATAAGCTAACGCGGCACCTTCCTAGAACGAGGTGCGATGACGGCCCTTTGTTCCTGGGCGACGGCTCCCTGGCTGGGATCCCAACTCCGAAGCTTCACCAAAAGGGTATTCGACCTGTCATCAAAGTCGTTGACGACAAGTGCCTGTAAGCCTCCTCTGAAGCTGGCTATTGCTTTGAGCATTTATTAATGATACCAATTTGTCAAGTGTCTTTGATCCGCCGGAGGATAACCCTGTCCACCGATTTTCGCGGTCAGTTATACCCAACCAAGGTAAGAGAGTGAAGGACCAGACATTCGCATTCGATCGCGTCTTCGACGAGCACACCACACAAGGGGATGTTTATGAAGCTACTACGAAGAATTTAATGGATAGTGTCATCGAAGGCTATAATGCGACTGTCTTTGCCTATGGCGCTACGGGATGCGGGAAGACTCACACAATCACGTAGGTCTCTCATTTTTTCCCCTAAAGCTAAAGAGTCTGGGTACCCGTAGCTATCAAGCTAGATACTGACAATACTAGTGGTACTGCACAGCAACCCGGTATCATATTCCTGACTATGCAAGAACTATTCGAGAAGATAGAGGAGCGCAAGGACGAGAAGGTGATAGAAGTCTCCCTCTCATATCTAGAAATATACAACGAGACAATTCGGGATCTCCTGGTACCAGGTGGCAGCAAGGCTGGTCTCATGCTTCGAGAGGATGCAAACCAGGCAGTGTCTGTTGCTGGACTTTCTAGCCACCACCCGAAGAATGTAAGGATTTGCCCCAATGTTCCGCCTGGTATATATCTAATACCTTCCACGCAGGTCGAAGAGGTTATGGACATGATCATGAGAGGAAACGAGTATCGAACGATCTCTCCAACTGAAGCAAACGCTACCTCCTCCCGATCGCATGCCGTCTTACAAATAAACATATCCCAGAAGGACCGCAATGCCGATATCCATGAACCTCACATGATGGCTACGCTGAGCATTATTGACCTCGCGGGCAGTGAGCGGGCAAGTGCAACAAAGAATAGAGGCGACCGATTGCTGGAGGGTGCGAATATCAACAAGTCCCTTCTTGCGCTAGGCAGTTGTATAAATGCGCTCTGCGATCCGCGAAAGAAGAACCACGTACCTTACCGTAACTCCAAACTCACCCGACTCCTCAAGTTTTCTCTTGGGGGAAACTGCAAGACCGTGATGATAGTCTGCGTGAGCCCCTCGAGCGAACACTTCGACGAAACCCAAAACACCTTACGCTATGCAAATCGAGCCAAGAATATCCAGACGAAAGTCACAAGAAATGTCTATAACGTTAACCGTCATGTTAAGGATTTCTTGAAGAAGATTGACGAGCAGATGGCGCTGATAAATGAACTGCAAACACAACAAAAGGACTATGAAGGAGTCGCATTCCTCAAGTTCAAGAAATTGAGCGAAAAGAGGGAGGCAATGGCTAGAGAGGGAATTACTCGCATACGGACTGCATATGAAAATGCTACCTCTGAGCGTCAGGAAAAAGCAGGGAACTTGAAAAAGCTCAGGCAGATTGAGAGAAGGATTGCCATGATTTCAGCTTGGGTTGCGGCCTTTGATGGTGTTTGCGATAATCGGGGATACGAAGAGCCACACAAGAACTTGACAGCCATGAGAAAATCCGCCCAGGGTATCTTGGTCGAGCTAGAGGGCAGCAGACAACATTACCACCAGAGAATCGCGAAGTCGAATTGGGAAAGAGCAATCGACTCGGCACTCCAGAGTGGGATTCGACAACTAAAGGAGGTTGACGGTGCAACGGACGGCAGCGACGTCGCCAGTCTCACGAGGGAGGCGGAGCTCCTGAAAGCAAATGCTGAGCGCGAAATGCTAGCAGGGATTGTGGAGCAAGAGAAAGCCAGTGACGCGGCCATCGCGCAGGTTCTGCTTATGGCGCATTTCGAGACCATTGCGTCGATAAAAATGATGCTCGAGATGTCGGAGGAGGAGGCTGTTGAGGCAGCCAAAACAATTCTCATCAAGATCATGAACGCTTGTGCGGACGCGACAACCCAAGTCATCAAACCAGGCGGGGAGCTTTTATCCAATGACCCACATTCGAACCCATCTTATGGCGGTCCGAAGAGAAGAAAGGGGGCGGCGTCTATGAGCGCGTCCCCCCTAAAGCCGATGGTGGCTCCATCTCTAACCAATGCAGTTCATCTCATGCCCTCACCTACGAAATTATCACCAAAGAGACGAAAAGTAGCATCTGCCAAAAAGGGAATATCCTTCACACCCAAGAAGAAATCGCCCGTGAAGAGGGGTGTACGATGGCGTGACGACACAGAGAATGGGACGCTAGCAGAGTTTGAGAAGACACCGCAGAGACCAGAAGCTACCCCAGACGTTTCCCCAGAAGACCCTATTCTACCTCCGCCGGTCCCTGCTTATCTGTTAAACTCCATCACCCGAGGGTCTGATCCTGACGATTCGTCACCCATTCCACCACCAGAGCCGTCAATAGACATCCGTCCCAAGAACAACCGCTTTAAGACGGGATTTCTCAGGAAGACCAACGGATCTCCCCTGCCACCAAAACTCACAAGACTCTCATCCGATTCCGAAAACTCCCCACTCCGCGAGCTCGAGCCGAGCAAAGCTCTCAACCGATCTTCTCTACAGTTTAGAGAGTCTGCCTCATCAGACGTGACACCCAACGATAGCGGCAGCAACAGCGCGGGTTCCGACAACGAATGGAGGGCTGGGCCCTCAGATGCCATAAAGATCAAATCCGCAATGAAACGGACGTCCGCCGGATCCGGTACCGCAGGAGGTCGCACCCATCGTCGGCGAAGCCCGACAGCCACTTCTGCATCCTCTCCACCCAATGAAGGCGCGCTATTTACCGCTAGCCATGCGCGGAGGATGGTAAAGAGCGAGAAGGAAAACAATGCAGTTTCCGGAGTGCTGAGTCCCAGGACAGCGCCGATCGCCAAACCAGTCAGGAGAACAACAATCGGCGAAGGGAGAGCTGCGAGCGTATTGACGGTGAGAGATCCGGTCAGGTTGAGTGCGATTGTGGGGTCCGGGGGAAAGATAAGGGAGAGCAGTGGTGTAATGGGGGCGAAAGGGGTGTGGAAGTGAGGTTTTTCGGTCGCATAACGTGTGTGTATATGGGAGTTTTTTTTTCTGTTATTTTCTTTTCTGTAATCGCTTGAGCGCTGGGGCAAAAGTGACGGCGATAAATGAATTACTACTAGGGGGTCGATTGAGTTTTTTTTTATTTCTTTTTCTCTATAAACGACCCAGGTTAGTCTATAAGAGTGGAGGATGGAGGGTGGAGGGGAGAGGGAGAGGAAGAGAAAGGAGGAAGGAGGGGCGAAACAAGGTCGAGGTGTTTTATATGCTTCCTGTAAACTAATAGAACCTTTTTTTTCTTTTCTTGAGGCATCTTCTCCTCTCCTATCCTCTCTTCCTCCTTCGACCGTAAGGCATAAGTTTCTTTTTCTCATTTGGGGAGTTTTTTTCTTTAAAATAAAATAAAATAACGAAAGCCCAAAAAAACCCCCAAAACCCAAAAAAAGGGGGACGTGAAAAAGACGTGGGATTTTTTTTCGGTTTCGCTCTACGTATAGGGATCGTCTCTGTACTTTTCGTTCCCGTCTCCCATATCTCTCGCCATGCGTCCCGCACTCGACCTCAGTCTGCCTTTCCTTGCATCTACGATCGGGGAGACCCAGGTTGGTTTTTCGTCAGCAGCTGTGGGTTTGGCCAGATATGTGGTTGCCGCTAATTATGGCCAGACTGTTAGCTGTAGAATGTGCCTCCTTGGGGGGGGAGGATGGAACGCACCAAGGCCGGTAGGGTGGTAATTGACGTAGATGCTCTCCCAGTTTGATTTGGGGACTTGGTATAGCTCGTGCATGATGCCGATGTGCGGTTGTTTGGCGAGGTTGGCGTTCCACCAGGTCCAGCCTTTGCGGTGGGAGGGGCTGTGGGCGAATTTGTGGAGGTGCGCGAAGCTGCGAAAGTAGAAGACTGTGGTGACTTCGTTGGTGGCGGGGCGGTCAGCGCTGAGCCAGGAGGATGCGCCGAGAACTGAAGTAGAGGTTAGCTTGGGGTCCGCATTGGAAAGAGAGAGGGGGGGGAATCTTACAGCCGTATTCCTCGGGGTGTTTTTCGAGATCGTCTACCATATCGGAGAAGAAGTCGCCTAGTTCTTTCATGCCTGGGGCGAACATTCCGAGGGGGGCTATTAGCGCCCACGTCCCTAAAACAAAGAGAAAAAAAAAAAGGCAGATAAAGCTCACTGATTCGATCTCCCGCCAAGCAGAAATACACAAACGTCCGAGCTTGACGGTTCCTTCGAGTGGCCCCCCTGCGCATCTGGTATCTGCGCTGAGAACTTCCAAGGGATCGACTCCTCGATAAAGGGGTTATTTTTCAAGCCGGTGGTCATAAGGGCAGTGTCTAGGAGGCGGTATAGGATTATTAGGAAGGCAGGGGCTAGGGCGAATCGGGAGGGGAGAAGGAGGATGAGGAGCGATTGCACGCAGGCCCCGAGGAGGAGCCATGTAGACAGGTAGAAGTTGTCGCGAATGTTCTTGGCAATCGGTGGTGAAGTTAGAAAAGATTATTTTGAAGAGGACATTTAGAAGTGCGTAAAGAGATAGGGATGTAGGAAGCACATAAACTCACCACGCCGAAAGCGCCCGACCCTTCCTTACCAAGTGCCTTCCTAGACAACTGAGACAGCGGACGCGTAGTCGTCGGTTTGAACAGCCCGGCGGGTTCCATCATTGTTCCCACTCCAGTATGTTGGTTTGCAGTAGTCTCAAGAATAGGCAAGGAAGCCTCGCCGTCAGAATACTTTGGCTTGTAGCAATGCTCCTTGTTCTCTTTCCAACAGCAAACGCCGATATCCCCACACAACAAAAGGACGGTACAGCAATACGCACGTAGGTTCTCAGCTCAAACAAGGAGATGAGGGACTATTTAATGTAGTGGGGACTGAGGAAACTGCTGGGGAAATGAGGTTGGGTTCAGAAACCCATGTCTTGCCAGCTGAAAACGGCCATGCTCTCTGTGGGATAACATCATCGCAGCAGGCTTCTCTTGACCTGGGCAGAACAAAGCGATTCGGCCCTGCTACGTGCGCGGCCCTCCCAATACGAAGAATAAAAGAAACTGGGTAGCGAGCCTAGACAACCTCCGATCCCAAGAGCGACTTGAGAAACGGACCCGGGACATCCTCGGACGCATGTATGTACTCTAGTACATAAGTACAGCTGTAGCGTGTGGAAGGTGAGTGGGTGCGGGAGAAAAGAGATGGACATCTCGGCTTGGGGGGGGGGAAACCGGGAGTGGCCATTGGCAAGTTCGGGTCGACGATGGCAGAGCGATCGCCTTTGTGCTCGCTCGCTGGGATTGGTGATTGGTGTCGGACGGAGGTTACGATGGCATGAGTTATCGGGAGGGTGGGGTGGATCACCACAACGAAAACGTTCGGCCAGTCCGGGTGCGTAGTTGCATTGTACGTACCTGAACTCGTATATACATGTACATACAAGTACAATATACTCTATATACTCTATATATACCCTATCTAGTGAATAGTGGGAGGCAGATAATTTGCAAGCAAAGAAAGCAAGCAAAAACAGCCGCATCCGCCACCAGCAATTAGATAGCTAACTACAGGACATACAACTCGTTATTTGTCACACCTCCACTCCATCCTCCACAGTGCATAACGCACGCAAACGCCACATTTATGTACGTATTTTTCGTACAGAGTACGGGAAGCTTTACTCCGTTCTTGTACGCAAGTTGGCTATTTGTCAGAACTTTCGTTGCGGGTGGAGTTGGATGACGTCGGGAGGAGGGAAGGGGGGTTCAATTCCAAATAACTAGTCAAAACGCGGGAGTGGGAACGAAGGTGGTGGTGGTGGCGGTGGTGGTGTGTATAGTGATATAAGTAAGGCTGGTTTTTCCCTTGACGGTTGGGTTGATTGGATTCTAGCAATATATATATCATCACCACCATCACTACCAACCACCATTACCATCACTACCTCCATCACCATCACCATCACCATCACCGCCGTCACCACCGCGATAGCAGCAACAACGGCACCAACGAACAATGATGCCGAATTTCGCAACCCGCCTGTTCCGCCCCTTCACAACCTCCACCCAAATGTCCATTGTCCCCTCCGCCACCGCTGCCAACAGCACCAGCAGCCCAACCGCCGCAACCCAGCACGCCACCTTCGCTGCAGGCTGTTTCTGGGGCGTGCAACACATATACCTGAAGCGATTCCCGCAGCTACTCAGCACGCGGGTAGGCTACACGTCGTCATCGCAAACCGCCGGCGACCAGACGACGCCGCCCACCTACGCACTCGTGTGCACCTCGAGCACGCCGCACGCCGAAGCGCTCCGAATCGCCTTCGACCCCGCGCAAACCTCGTATCGTGACCTAGTCGAGCTCTTCTTCCGCATGCACGACCCCACCACCCGCGACAGACAGGGCCCGGATCGCGGGAGCCAGTATCGTAGTGCCGTGTTTTGGCACGGCGAAGAGCAGGAGCGGGTTGTGCGGGATGTGGCGGCACGCGCTGCTAGGGAGTGGTGGGGGGGGAAGGAGATCGTCACTGAGATTGCGCGTGAGTTTATTTTTTCTCTTTTTTTTTTTGGTTTTCTCGTGGTGGTATACACACATATATATATTAACTAAACCCTAGCGGCGGGGAAGTGGTGGGATGCGGAAGAGTACCATCAGCTGTATTTAGATAAGAACCCGGGGGGTTATGAGTGCCCTTCTCAGTGAGTATCCCTCCGTCGATTCTCGCTGGGGGCATCATGGGTTGATGTTTCGATTCCCTTTCTTGTAGCTATATACGCACCTTTCCCCCGCTCTCTCGGCCTGAGAACGACGGTACCAAGAATGACGACAATGGTGACACGCCATCGAACAAAATATAAAACAACCATCTTTCTCAGTCGCCTGTCCTAGGCTATCTATCTAACTTATCAGTAGTATCTTTTTTGTTTTTTTTCCATTATTCTTTCCTTATGGATATGGGTGCTAGACGGACTTAACCCCCTTTTCTTCTAGGGTTCACATCTCTCCTGTTCCTCGAAATAACGTGTCATATTGTAATCCGGTCATTCTTTCATTGTCTGTATTCCATCCGATTCTTGGTGGAGGGAAAGAAAAAATAAATAAATATCGCTGTGGGGTTAGAAAAAAAAAGTATACACACGAATTCGGCTTAAAGGAACAAGAAAGGAAGGGACGCAAAAAAAAACCTATCTAGGCCAGAGAGGAGGAGAAAAAAAGAGGAATAAGTTTGTTGTAGTCCGTTATGCGAACCTAGGTCCCAGAAAAACTGCTCAACCCCTAGACGAAAGGCGTCATCTCATTGGAAAAGCAAAACAAGAAAAAAGAGAAAGGCGTATCTTAAGTTGCGCCCCGTCGACCATGGGAAGGAACAAACGAGAAAGATAACCCTAGATGCAGAAAGGGAGCGAAACGAAACAGGTAGAATGAATACGGTCGGGGTGAACAAAAACAACACCCCCTGAACCCGTTTTGACCCTCTGACCAGAACCCCTGCCGAACCGGCACTATTCATCTCGATAAAACTTCCTAAAAACCAAATGCAAAAACAAATTAACGTTCAGCCTCAACGCGCCCTCGAACAAGCTCATAAATTGTTGATTGCAAAACTGCGCCTGGAGCAGATCATCGAGGGGAACATGTGCACTCGCCCCAGGAATCTGTATGCTCCCCATGCTCCCCTCGATAAAGAAAACACCCACTTCATCAGAGGAGATGGTCAAGTTAATCTTGTCGTATTGCCGTTCGGTGTAGCCTTTGTAGGAAACTAGCACGCCTTTGTCGGCGAGGGCGCGGGCGCTGTACTTGAAGGAGCCGAATTTGGGGACGCGCCCGGAGCGCTGGAGTTCTCTGACGTGGTTGTATTGTTTGGTGAAGGGGACGAGGAACCGTTTTTTGCTAGTGATTAGTTAGTATGGGAGAGGTATTACTAAAATATATACAAGCTAAGGATTCAAAGAGATATCAGTGGCTTACCCCTTCTTACTTTGCAGTGTGACCATCGCTTGTTCAATGTAGTCATTGTAGCTTTTAAGTTGTTGCTCTAACCACAGAGCCTTCTCGTCGAGGTTTCCCAGGGTTGCCTTCACGCCCTCTAGCTCTCGCTGTCTCTGAATGCGCCTTCGATGCTTGGTTCGGATGTCTACAGCAATGTCATTCAGCAGGTCCTGGTAGTGGTTATGCCTAGTGATCCTGCCAGCCTTCTCTAGCATGACAATATTCTCTAATGCCGTGCGCTTGAGCTCTGAATAGGACATTGAAGTAATATCGGCGAGGGTGTAAGCGTCAGAGTAGGCACCACGTTTTCTCCCGCCGGAAAATTCCTCGCGGAGAAGGGAGTGCCATCTATCCTCATCTTCCATGGTGATGGGCTTGACAAGAATTTCCATGAGGTTGGCACCAGACTGAACACGAATTATATAGAGGACACAGCGCTTAGTCTCCATGAACAAAGCCTTGACCTCTGCATCTGGATCTATAATACACATCAGCTCGTCCCCCCCGCGGGCGGAAACTTCAGAAATGACGTACCTTCGATATCGTGTAGCTTTGGATTTAGTTGGAGTCTAATCTCTGTTGAGCTTACCCCGCTCATCTCATCTTCGTTGCTCTTTGCGCTGCCTAGTTCGTGCACGAGTTCCCTAAGTATATCGTCCTTGCTGGGGCAAATATGTGATATTTCTCCTGCAACGAGTTGATGGATAGCAAATATGTCCGCCATCTTGATGTAAAGAGTGGGTTTTTGTCGTGCGTACAAGTCATTGAACTCGTCAATGTCGAATTGTGCTTCAGCGTCCCGGACGGATATTACTGAGGTGGCTTGTCAGACGCAGTTCTCGTGGCTAATGAGGGCGACGCTTTGAGATCAAAATGGGGTACGCTTACAATTACGCCATATCTCACCAACTCTCTTGATAGCCTCGGTGACGTAGTTGTTTAGTGGCTGCAAGAAGAGGCTTTCACCACCAAATAGCCTCCCTACCGCTACTTGTTGGATTAGCTTTCCGACCTCACTGAGATTTCTTCTCTGCAGCGGTGCAAGCCCCTTTTCTACAATGCCCCATGTCTCTGGTTGTGTCAACGCAGGTTGAAGGTAACTCTTCCATACCCAATGGCCCACAATTTGCAGCATGTGGTGCTGCTTCTCATGGGGAAACCTTGTAATAAGGGCCTCTAGGGTCTGTTGAGCGATGAAGCGGATGCCATAGGGCATCTTGTGCAAGAGATCTTCCATAGCGGCGAGGAATTGGTCTACAATATCCCGAAGATCCTGTAAGTGGTGGACAAATGTCTCTCGTGTTTCGGGGTCTCTGATGGCTTCCTCCCTCGTGATATCCAGAGGACGCCGACTCCGCCGGCCAGTACGGAGCTCCTCATTGTTGATTAGAGATCGGTATATTTGTAACGGATCGCTCTCGAGATCGAGTTCCTGATTTTCAACGATATTTTCCTTGAGCAATGGACCTAGCAAATCCCGCATGAACTTTCGATCCCGCGGTGATCGGATGTAGCCTTGTAATAGCTTCGACCAGAAGAAGTTGCCCCGAATATAATCCTGTACTGTCGCACATCCGTCGACCTCTTCTTTAATAGACCTAGCAATAAGTTTTAGGAGATAGTACTCTTCTCGCCTCTTTTGTGCGTAGCCAAATAAGCCCATCATCAACGTCTCAATGCGCTTGCAATCTTTCTCGGCTGTAGCGTGTTCCCTGATCCGCTTGAAGAGCCTTGCAAGATACTGGGGCTGGGTCTGGAGCACGAAAAAAAGCTGTTGATAATGCTCAAGCTTTTTCCGTGAGTTTTTATTAAGTGCCTTAAGGTCGAATGGGTCTTTCGAGGACATCTCGGTATTATTTAGCAAGTTGCCAACATGGCCACCAAAGTGCTTCTGGTGCTTAACGACTTCGTCTAAAGTGATCTTGTTCTTAACGAGTAGCGCGATCTTGATGTCTAGCTGATCGATATATTGCTCAGCTAGTTCATTCTGTCTCACATGTTGCACGACCGTTTTTCGAAGTCGCTCGAACTCTGCGCTAGTGTTAGCAGCTGCAGAACCAGCGGGACGGGATGCTTAAACGTACCGATCTCTTCATCAAAATCAAAATCGCTGTCGTTTAGCAGATGCACAAACCCTTTGATTGTACCAACAGGAGGATTTTTGCCACTTGTCAAACTCTTGTAGGCTTCACCCTGTAGCCGGCCCCTTACGAAACTCTGAAGCTTCACAACCTTCTCCATATTCTCTTTAAAGAATCGCCGCTTCTCAGAGAATCTCTTTCGCACTAACTGGCCTCGTGCGGCTGCCTGCAATTGAATGACCATTTCCTCATCTTGTTCTAGCTGGGCGAGCAAAGCGTCGACTTCAGTGCGCAGCAACATAGCCCGAGAGAGGGCTTGCAGCTGGGTAATCTTGGGTATGTGAGATTTTAGTTCGGAGAGGAAAAAGTTGTTGTGTTTTCTCAGCGAACAGCCCCGAGCAAATGCTTGCAGCCTGATGACATCGGCTTCCTGGGCTTTCAGGACGTTCAGATCGGCGATGAAACTCCTTCGGAATAACATCCCTCGCATTTTTGCCTGTAGCACCTGCACGTTTTCTTCATGAGCCGCGAGCCCCCTTCTCGTGGCTTCGACCTCCCTCCTTACCAAGGTCCCTCGGGTCGCAGCCTGCAGCCTGACTAGTTGAGCTTCATGGCGTCTCAACAGCTGTCGAAGGGACATTAGCTCCTTTCTTTTGATAGCTCCTCTCGCCAGGGCCTGGAGTGCTCGCCAAAGGCCGACCAGTGATTCCAGCTTTGCTTGTTCCGATGCCACTTGCTGTCTCAACAGTGCGCCCCTGGCTGCAGCCTGTAACTTTGTAATCGTCGGTCTTTCTAGCTTAAGCATCTGCCTGTCAGCGTGCAGTCTCGCCCGGACTAGAGCCCCTCTGGTTGCCGCCTGCAGACCCTCGACGTTTCCCTCCACGTCCCTTGTCTCCTCTACCTGCTCCACGACATGCTTCCGAAGGAGAGCTCCTCGAATCGATGCTTGCAGCTCCCTCACGCCGTGCTCTTCTCTCCGAATCTTAGTCTTGATCATTCGCACCTCAGCCCTTGCCTTGTTTGCCCGAACCAAGCTCTGAAGGACCTTCACGTCTGCTTCTCTTCCTTTCCACCAATCCTCTCTCTTCTGTTCCCTTCTCCTTGCTAGAAAGCCCCTGACTGTACTCTGCAGATTGACTGCGAACCGTCGCATACCAATCCGATAACCGAATATTTCCCTTGCCCATTCCCCTCGGATTCTGGCCTGTAGGTCTACGAGCCGATCTTCTGAATCCCACAGTGATTGCATCACGTTTCCTAATCGTATCCGTACCGTAGCACCACGGATTTGTGCCTGCAGATCTAGAATTACCAGTTCGTTCTCTGAGAGTTCGCGATCGACCCGATCCTTTTCACTCTCTACAGGTTCCGGCTCGGGCTCCAACTCTGCGCCAAAATTTGCACCCATACCCGAAAATGATGGCATGCTAACGCCCGCCTGGTCCAGCCCCTTTTGCATTTCCTCTAATTCGTGGTGCTCAAACTCCAATTGGCCAACGAGATTACCGATCCTGAAGTTAACAACTCCCTTTCGGTAGAGTAGCCAGCTGAGTGCGTGGATGCAGTAAATGACCTTTGGGATATTCTTCTTTTCATACAGATCTATTAGCTCGAACCTGAATAGTTCCGGCAACTCCATATCCGCTAGATAACGGAAGAATAGCGCAATATTGTCCGAATGCCGAAACTGCAACTTGGGGTGTCGAAATACCCGTAAGGGTCGACTTGGATTCAGCGCTTGCACAATCTCCGCTAGGGTTACACCGTCTCTCAATGCCTCTTCCAACTGCACTATCGGTGGAATCGGCTTGTGGATTATATCTTCAATCCACTCCTTCGCTTCGCCAATGTGACAGAGGTACTCATATGCCTGCAAAAACTGCCTCTGTTTGTCCATCCAATTTCCTCCATTCCAACCGCCCTGGCGGCCACTACCCATGCCAACCGTCCCGTTACTGGCTCTAGTCGAGTCAGTTCTCTGTAACCGACGGCGCCCATACAGGCCAGTAACTTGCTCTGCTGGAGAGGTAATGGAGAAATCTCCGGTGGAATCATCTTGCGTCAATCGTGACAATGTACGGAGGTGACTCGTTGAGGATCCCCGAAGAGTCTGGAGGTCTGGTGTACTCACAACTATCGGAGCTTGTGAGTATGAGTAGGAGTGGCCGTGAGCATGATGAGACCGAGATGTGGAATGAAGCGTTACGGAGTCGACTCTTGTGATAGTGCTTGATCGTATGTGCTGCGGCCGCCTCCCAGCCGAACCTGGGGCAGACGCAGCTCCATCTAGCTGTGGGCGTCTGTCGGAATCTACGCTACCCGCACGAACGTAGCCTTGGGGATCCGTCTGCAATTTTGGCGTTGGGGTTTGCGGCAGGGGCCGTAGAGACTGTCGCATGCTCTTGTACGTCCCGGCAGGGCTCGACTCGTTACTACTGGTATGTGCCTCCACCTCTATAGTTTGCAGCAGCGCCGACGCTTCGCTGATACCGCGCTTGTGCCCCGCACCAGTGGAACGGTAGCTATTTGATGATATCGATGACATGGTGCTTGTGCGACTTGTGGGAAACGGGTTGGAAGAGTTTGAGTAAGACGATGATGACGACGACGACGACGATGCGGTGGATGGCTGTCGTCCAGGGCCGGGACTTGATGAATGCAAGGAATAATTGGCAGTTTGCGTTTGCCGGAGGGGGTGTTGGGGATGCATCACGTCGGCAGTTGGCAATGATGTTGGCTGAAAAGAGGTCAAGCTCGGCATACAGCGACTCCAGCGGGGAGAGTATCAGAGGGTAGGCCGGGTACACGGCCGATGGTGTGGCCGACGGTTAACCATTCACCTGAATGCTGAATGGCGACCCTCCACAATCGGAGCAATGTGCGGTAGTCGGCGTGAGCGAGGGTTGGAGCGCACAGCGCAGAGTCGAGCACCTTGGGGCACTGGACCTCCGGTCGCTGAGGAGTCGCGGATTACGAACGTTGCAAGGCCCGTTCGTGATGAAGTTTGCCTCGACCCCAGCGACCGGCGATGTCTTGTTATGCGAAGAGAGCCTTGGCGCTGGGGGAGACACAACAGTCTGCCCGATTGGGAAGGGTGGCAACCGAGTGCCACAGAACCAGCAGAACCAGCAAAACCAGCAAAACCCAGCGAAACCCAGCGAAACCCAGCACAACCCTCTCTGCCACAGAGTGAGCACGACAATCGAGATGCAGAGAAATCCTCCAATACAGCAGAGCCAGCCCCACGCTCGTTCTCTACGCCTCTCCATATGTCCGGCCCACAGCTCCTCGAATGCATGGACGGACGAGATTAGTTTACCTGTGATGTTGGTGGCTTGCTTGTCGCTTGCCGACCACCTGACCACGCGTCGCCTTATCTGGCCTAGCATCCCGCCCACAGAAATTCATATTCGTATTTTTCTTTTCTTTCGCGGGAGGACGTGGCTTCGACCCGCATCAACAGTCTGTTCTGTATCCGTTATTCGCCCTTTCGCCCGCGTAATACATTACTATTGCCTTGTATATACGCCTAATTGACGCCATCGGAATGCCAGCCACAAACGGCTCGGGCCTTGATTATTCCCATGCGCTGGACGTACTGAATGCTGAATATGCCTCTCGAGATGGGCTCGATGCGAAGGCCCTGCTGGATTCTAGTAGGAATGGCGGATTGACATACAACGACTTTTTGGTTCTACCCGGTTTTATCGGTATGCGGGGCTTTCCTTTACTGTCTGCGCCTTCGTCTTCGTATCACTGGGGCCGCTTCGGTGCGACTTCTGCTCTCTAACGTCGGATCCTGCTAAGCCGGCTACATCGCTTTCGGGGCGGATGAGGGTTGCTTCTGGCTCTAGTGCCTGCGCTTCCAATTTTGCAAAGTTCTTTGAGCTGACTGCCGGCTAGGCTTCCCTGCTTCAGCAGTCACACTTGATACGCCAGTTACCAAGCGCATTTCCCTCAAGACCCCACTGGTCTCTTCGCCCATGGACACTGTGACTGGGCATTCAATGGCTATCCACATGGCCCTTCTTGGCGGGCTCGGTGTTATTCACCACAACTGCTCAGCAGAGGACCAAGCAGAGATGGTCCGCAAAGTGAAGAGATACGAGAATGGCTTCATCTTAGACCCAGTAGTTTTGGGCCCGAATACTACCGTCGGAGAGGCTAAGCAACTCAAGGAAAAGTGGGGATTTGGAGGGTTCCCTGTTACTGGTAGGTTTGTGATTATACCTCAGCATCGCCGCCCCCAACCCTCGTTCCTAGTTCACCAAGTTTTCTATGATTAATAAAACTTCAAACTTTCGTTCATCCGTAATGGCGGTAACGCCTTGGGGTCTAATCGAATAACTATGAGAAATCCATCACCATTTCGTTTTCCACAGCTCTAAGAACCCCATTTTTTCCCTCCCCACTTCTAACGCTTCACCGCTATGAACTAGAGGACGGTAACCTTCGCTCCAAACTCATTGGCATCATCACCAGCCGCGACATCCAGTTTCACCCTAATCTTGATGACCCGGTCACCGCGGTTATGTCTACGGATCTTGTGACCGCGCCCTCAGGGACAACGCTCGCTGAGGCAAACTCCGTTCTTAGCAAGTCAAAGAAGGGGAAACTGCCCATCATTGACGAAAGTGGCAATCTTGTGTCTCTACTATCCCGATCCGACTTAATGAAGAACCTTCACTACCCACTAGCTTCCAAGCTTCCACATTCCAAGCAGCTAATCTGCGCTGCCGCTATTGGGACGCGGCCAGACGACAAAGAGAGACTGCGGAAGTTGGTAGATGCGGGCTTAGATATTGTGGTCTTGGATAGCAGTCAGGGGAATAGCATATACCAAATTGAGATGATTCGCTATATCAAAGACAAATATCCTGACCTGGATGTTATTGCTGGCAACGTCGTCACCCGTGATCAAGCGGCGTCTCTTATTGCGGCTGGTGCCGATGGTCTCCGCATCGGCATGGGGAGTGGCAGCGCTTGTATCACTCAGGAAGTGATGGCTGTTGGGCGACCACAAGCTGCCGCCGTTTACAACGTCACCCAGTTCGCGTCTCGCTTTGGCATCCCATGTATCGCGGATGGGGGCATTCAAAATGTAGGTCATATTGTGAAAGGTCTTGCGCTAGGAGCTTCGACCGTCATGATGGGGGGGTTACTTGCAGGAACGACCGAATCTCCGGGAAACTACTTTGTCAGTCGGGAAGGACAGTTGGTTAAGGCATATAGAGGTATGGGCAGTATCGACGCCATGGAGGATAAAAAGGGTGGTTCAGGAAAGGACTGCCAAAAGAGTAATGCGGGGACTGCCAGGTACTTTTCTGAAGGGGACAGGCTGCTTGTAGCGCAAGGGGTGTCTGGCTCTGTCCTCGATCGAGGGTACGTTCCCCAGTCAAGCCAACCGTATCCTATGGACTGCGACTGATAAAGCTCGCTGGGAGTAGGTCTGTAACAAAGTTTGTCCCATACCTCATCGCAGGCCTGCAACACTCACTTCAGGATATTGGTGTGAAGAACCTTCGAGAGCTGCGCCAAGGTGTCCTGGACGGCACGGTGCGGTTTGAGATGAGGAGTCCTAGCGCACAGGCAGAGGGCAATGTGCATGGTCTGCACACTTTCGACAAAAAGCTATATTCATGAGACCGCGATAATGGAGGCACATTTTTAGGCATGGGAACACGTCCACCCGATGACGGGCCCATTGGTGAGGTACAAGAGGATAAGAAGGGCGATTGAGTAGCTTTCTTGATATACCGCGCCCCAAGCATCGAGTTCTGGCGTCTAAAATTTCATCAGATGGTCAATAGCAATCAAGACTTCATTGATAACATTCGTTGAGTTGCGCCCGATTCTTTAATCTCGTAATTTGGGGATGGAGCGTGTCCACTAAGGTGAAAAAGAACGTCTTCAGTGGGAACCACCCCAAGGGTAAAGCTCTTTCCAGGCTAGCGCATGGGTGACTAAGCGATATTCCGGGAAAGGCTCACCTCCATTCCCAAGGATCAAGAGATGGATGTCCCCAACTGAGTGAAGTTCCTAAGTATAGCGCGCAGCCTTCTTGCTCCGTCTTGCTGCACCAGCACTTGCGATCTCGGGGTATTCCCGTTCCGTTGCAATTGCTGATCCCATGGGTATTTACTATATGTTGACGCCCAAATGCTCTGCTTGCACAAGGTAACTCCGAAGGATACTGTGCATACGTGCAGCCAAAACCTCCAGAACCGACTATCAAGACAACATGCGCTGTCGCCTAACGCCCGATCCGCCTTTTCAGTGAGGCTACGGACATTTGCAATGGGTCCGCTCGCCCACACCACCGCATCCCGAAGACCCTCCAACTTTCCCCGTCCCAGCGCCAGCATCCTCCTCCTCTCGCCTCAAAATCACATTCTCCTCCTCCATCGCGTTACAACATCCCGCTCCTTCCCCTCCGCGCACGTCTTCCCAGGGGGGACCCTCTCGCCTTCCGATGGCGAGATCCCCGCGCCAGGAGATCCAGCACGGCACACGGATAATAGGGCTTACCGGGTAGGTGCGATAAGAGAGTGCTTTGAGGAGAGTGGGATGTTGTTGGCAAGAGAGGGGGATGGCGAAGGGATGTTGTGGGTGGAGAAGGGGGAGAGGGAGCGGGGGAGAAGGGACGTGGATAGCGGGGTGGTGGGGATGGAGGATTGGGTGAAGGGAAGGCAAGGGAGGGTAGATGTTGGTGCGACCATGTCTACCTCGCTCCGAAGAATATCTACTAACCTAAAACACCAGAGAATCTCATCCCCTTCACCCGCTGGATAACCCCCGCAAATCTCCCCCAACGCTTCACAACCCAAATGTACCTCTACCTCCTGCCCCTGCAGACGCCCGCCTCATCCCCTTCACCTACGGGTACCGATACCCAGAGCCCTACCACGAACAGCAGTATCGATACACTAGTCCCCACCCCCGATGGCGGCAAAGAACACACCGCGTCGCTTTTCCTCCCTCCTCGCGATTGGCTCATCAAAGCCCAGAACAGGGAGGTAGTACTCCCGCTGCCACAGGTATACCTCCTCCATCTAGTTTCCCAATTCCTCACCGCCACCACCTCCATTCAGTCCCACGAGACCCTGCAGGCACAGCGTGATGCCTTGTTACAGTTTATCGACACCCCACCGAAGAAGGGTCCGCGGTGGAGGGATATATGTATTTCCCCGATGCTAGCCGGCAAGGCGAAGGATGGGAGGACAGTCATGGGACTTGAGTACTCAGGGAAGGAGGTAGAGGGTCAAGGGAGGAAAGGAGATCTAGAGAGGGTGGTGGTGGTGAGGTTTGAGGCTGAGGGGCCGAAGGATGTAGAGATAAAGTTTAAGGAGGAGGTCGAGCTGGAGGGGATGGATGAGGCGAAGCTCTGAGATTAGGAGGGAGATGCGGGATGAGTACACGCATCACTGAGGGCGGGGGCCACGTGCCCCAAGGCTTGTGTTTGCAACAGACTAGCCCGACCATATCCGTGCAGTTTTATACACATATATAACAGGTAGTTATCTACACAAGGCCAAACCCATGAACACTATTTCATCCTCTAGCCGTTCCAACTCCACCAACGCTAGATATCCCCCCTTTCCCCTCACCGTAGTACTACCGCCGCAATTGTTTTTTCAAACTTCTCTGCAGGGAGTAATGCTCCAGTGCCAGCTCCCTGCGAATTGCAGCCAAATGGAAGGAAGAAAGGAGAGCCTCGCGGTTGTATGGGGAATGTTGGGTAACCGAACGCGAATATCTTCTCCTGCGGGAGGAAATAGAGGATTGTTCAAGTTAATATATATATATAGAGAGAGATCCCCACCAAAAGCCTTAGGAATTATCAACTCCATATTTCCTCACCTACAAGGTGAAATAATATGGCGATTTATCATGATGCCAACTTCGCCACCTCATTCTCTTTCCTTCTCCCCCTTCTAAGCAAAAATTCCACATACGCCGGCCGCCGGCCCCGAGCAAAACTAACTGCATCCTGCGCCAGTCCAAACAAGAACCCGAAAAGCAATCCCGATTTCGCTGTCCTTGCGGCAGTTGGGAGCGGGAAGCGATCTAAAAACCTTCTCCATCAGCGCTCCTGCCCTGCAGTCTGCCAGGAAATGCGAGGAGGCACAACAGGGGAAACATAGGGTACATACTCCAGGCACTAAACCCCCCAGCAACACCCAAACCCGCCACAACTGTACTCAAAAAATCTCCACCCCTACCACGTCCATAACGCAGCCTATCGACCGCCTCCTCAATAACCACAAACATGCCGGCCCACCACCCAACCCGCAACCCCATACGCGTACCCTCTTTTATACCACCCAGCGCGACGTGGTAGTTCTTCGATTTGTGGTAGAGGTACCAGCCTGCGGGGGTGGTAGGAAGACGATGGGCATTTTCGGCGCGGAAGCGTAGGCCGGCGTTGCGGGAACCGTGGGAGAGGCCAAGAGAAGCGCCGAAGAGAGAGGAGAGGGCCAGGGAGAGGGGGAGGCGGAGGCTGAAGGGGAGCGACAGACGGGGGGCTTTGGTCAAAGAAGGGGATTTCTGCTGCTGCTGCTGCTGCGGCTGCTGCGCTGGCCGCGGTTGTTCTAGTTGATCGGAGGTGGGCGGGGGAGGTAGAGAGGCGGATGTGAGCGGCGTGGGCATTATTCAGGGCAATTGGAGCGGACGGTGGTGTTTATACTAGAGAATCGACTGTTAATTGATGTCGATCTTGAAAGTTCATCACGTGCACACGCGATCCACCCTGCGCGTCAACCACCCACTTCCCCACTTCTCTTTATCTTATCCAACGACTGGTGACAAGGCCTGGCCTGCAGAATCAAAAAAATAAACCCGCTCCTTTAGGAACCAAGATGCCGCGCACCACAGCAGCAGATGTCTGCTCTCTCGCTTTTCACAGGGAAATCCCCTAGCTAACGTGATTCCACAGGCTGTCGACCCTACGACGCTCACGCTCCGCCTTAAACACAACAGCATGACCGTCTTTCTCTTCGCAAACCCACACACCCCGATCACCACCCTTAAATCCTCGCTCCTCACTGCACTCACGTCCATAAACCCCGCCACGCTCCCGCTATCCCTCACAACCCTCCCTACAGACCCCGAAGACCTGGTGTTGGGCGTACCAATCGACATCTACGACCTCCACAAGGGATGGGTGAAATTACTGATCCCCGAGCCATCAAAGACCAATTCCAAGAGACCTAGTGGGAGAAGTGTGTTTAATGCGACGGTGCATGCAGCAGGGTTGAAAGACGGCAACATTTTGGCGTTTCGGCTGCGGACGGATAAAGAAAGGGAGAGGGCAAAGAGGGGTACCGACGGGGAGGATATGCGGATGGAGGATGAGGGCGAGGAGGTCGTTGAGAAAGAGGAGAAAGAGGAGGAAGAGGAGTGGAATGTTGTGGTTCCAAAGTATGATGACGAGGCCAGCCAGACATAGGGCGGGAGACTCTCCCACCGCTCGGCTGCCTCTTGTTACACCACTTAATCAATAGCAACAGACTATCAAAGGCCTCAAGCCCAAGTGCCTGCACACAATCGACGCCGCAAGGCGTACGGCAATTCCCATTCCCACTCCAGCCCGATTCCTAGCCGAGTTCCACCCTTTGCCCAATAACCCGCAATCAGCCCCACACGGCTCCCGAGCCAGACACCGCACATCGCCAGCGCCGTGCCACACACTCTGCCGCCAAGCAGCGCCAGTTCCAACAGAGACGCGGAATAACCTCAATAATTGGATGGGAGTGCTAGCGAGCCATCAAAAGCAAGACACACCAGCGCCACACTCGGTTCTAACTTCCACCCACTCAACTACATGCATTAGCCAAGGCCTTTCATCCAGGAAACGGGTAGCTACATCTCGACATACATGTCCTTTCACCGCACCACCGACGTTGGGAAGCTGTGCCCCATCGCCGGAGACAGCTAGCTGACATCACCCCCCTCTCCCATCGGCACCTAATAACGAGCAAGAACAGAAAAAAAAGAAAGCAACAAAAAGATAGGCCCAAAAACTGGTCCCTTCCCACCCACCAATAATTGGAGAGAAACCCTCCTTCTCCTCGATGATACCCACTCCTCCTTGCCCCTTTCGTAGCGCCATACAGGAAAAACACACATATTGTAGCACAAAGCACGCACAAAGCACGACCGCTCCCTCAGGTCTTTGCTGCCCCGTCAATGTGGACTAAGCGATTGTCCCCTATGCATATTTATTACATACTACATATTGCATGATATCGGCGCTTTTTTTTCCCATGGGTACTTGCTTTCCCATGCACCTTTTCCTCCCATGCACCTTTTTTTCCTACACACCTTTCTTTCCCACGCACCTTTTCCCATACACCTCTTTTTTCTTTTTTTTTTGGTTCCATCAGGATGGATCACAGGGGGAGGGAAACAGGATGTGATTTTCCCTAGCTGTGCTAATATCTAAGACAGGAAAGTGGCCGCAAGATCAGAACTAGGAGAGGGAGGGGTGAGATGAGATGAGATACCCCGCTACTAGCTTAGCCCCACGACACCAGGTTCTTCATCCCCCCTCTTTTCCCCATCTCTCGGTAGCTATTCGTTCTACACCAGCCCCACGGCCGTAAATTTTTTTTTCTTCTCTCCAATTAAAGGGAAGGAGGATGCAGAGACCCGAAGGGCCTGTTTGTATGTATGTAAGTATGTATGTACATACATACATACATATATACACACGTGCGCATACACACGAGACATCCTGTGGACTGTGACTTGTCCGTGCCCTATCCATAGCAGAGACTAAGGTTTTGTTTTTTAAAAAAAAAAATTTCCTGTTTTTTCGAAGTTTTGGGGATGTCTTCTTATGTGTGTGTATGTGTGTGTGTGTGTGTGTGTGTGTGTGTGTGTGTGTGTGCGTTTATGTGTTGTGTGTAGAGTAGGGAGTTTTGGGGGGAAAAAAAAAAGGCAAGAGGGAGGAGGAGAGGGGGAGAGGGGGAGAGAGGGGGGAGAGGGGGAGAGAGGGGGGAGAGAGAGAGAGGCAGAGCTAGGGTTTGGAGGCGGAGGCGGAGAGAGAGAGAATCAAGGAGCCAGCAATAATAGCTGGGGAAAGAACGGGCAGGCAGGCAGAGCTGGGAGGGGAAGGGGCGGGGGAGCCGTTAAATTTAATTTTTTTAACCCAATTTTCTATTTTTCCCACTCGATGTCCCAAAAGAAAAATAAAAAGAATTGTTTTTTTTTCTTTCCAATCCATTCATTCATTAATTCATTCGTAAGCTTCGTGAGTGAGAGAAAGGATTTTTGGAAAAAAAAACCTTTTTTTTGGGGGGGGGGGGGATTTTATTTACAAAGTTTTTGTATGTGTTTGTGAGTTTGTGTGTATGTGGGGGGGAATGCATGCGTACTGTGCTCCGTTCCGGCGACGATGGGGTGCGGAAGGATGAAAGAAGGGATAAGCAGAGAGGGAATAAGAAGACGAAGAAGAGGATGAGGCTAGCCAAAACCAAAAGTGGAAAAAAAAAACAATACGCTCAAACCCCGTCCGTCATATCGCCGAAAAACCCCCCGGCTAGCCCGTATGTAAACTCCTCCCCCCCCATGGACGAGGCTTCGCAAAAGAATGGCTCTCCCCCATATGCCGTCGACACGCCTGCGATGTCTTGGAAGAGGAAGGGAGGGTGTTCTTGCTTGATGTACGGCGGGTTGTCGTAGCAGGCCCATGAGGGAGAGGGGTCGGGGTCTGTGAGGAGAGAGGAGGAAGATAGGGAGGAGGCGGAGGGTGGTGGTGGTGGTGGTGGCGAGGAATGGATGGTGAGGGTCTGAGGCTCGTGGTCGTTACTTCCCTCCAACGGGGCGGCAGTGGCGGCGCGCTCGTTCCTCCGGGCTCTGCTCCCCACTCTGGCTTTCCATGTCTTCTTGGCCGACTTTCCGCTTCTCCTTGCAGAGGAAGAGGACGATGACGTGGGCGAGGATGACCAGGAGGAAGGCGCCGCAGTTGCCGCCGGTAGCGCCTGCGCATCGCCCTCCGCCCTCGCGCCACTACCCCCCCTCCTGCTCACATGGATCTTGCGATACCGCGTTGTTGACTTTACGCCTCCGCGGATAGCCGACGGTTCGAGGACCCAGACGAATCCCTTGGTGGAGTCGTCAGATTTTTCGACTTTGGTGAAGGCCTATTGGGAAAAGGGTGGTTAGAACTTGGTGTGGGTAGTTGGATTTTTATTTTTTGTTAATGTTTCACCTTGGGTAGAAATAAAAAATAAGAAATAAAAATAAAAAAATAAAATAAAAAAGCATATATTTGAGGGAGGGACACCTACGCCGTTCATGGAGAGGTTGTGGCGGATGCTGTTTTGCCAGCCTTTCCCTTTAGCTTTGTTAAACTTCTCATAGGTGTTGCGGAACCAGTCATAGATCTCGTTGAGGACCATTTTGTGCTCCGGAGTACTCATTAGGGCTTTGTAGATAAGTTTAGCGTAAGGCTGGTTGGCATCGTCTTCGCCGCCGTCCACGTCGTCTCCCATGGCGCTTAGGGGGTCTCCATCTTCAGATGCTCGGTCCTTGTTGTCGCAGGGTGATACACGGAACTCCATTCTGTCAAGGTCACTCGATAGAGCCGGTGAAGCACCACCGTAGAGCGCGTCATTGCTTCCAAAGCCCATTTGCAACCGATTTAGAGTTTCTTGGTCTTGACTAGCGACTGGAGGATCGCTCCCAACCAGGCGGGGTGAAACCGCCATATACGGCTGGTGTCTCTCAGGGTCCATCAGATAGGAGTATGGAGGGTATGCCGTAGATGGAATTACTGTTTCCGTGGGCGCCATCTCAAATTCTGTTTGATAGCTTCGTGGGCAGGTTAGGGGCATTGCTTCCCCATGGCAATCAATTGGGAAGCTATAATCGTAGGGTGAACCGTCCGCCGTGTGGGCCTGAAGAGAGTAGTCCACGCTAGTGTCGCAGGGCACACCAAAGAAGTCCTGAGAGGTCTGGTAGTTTGGACTACTGTAGTAGTCGTAGAGCTCGGAGTAGCTGGGCCAGGTAGGCGCCTGTTCGACCATTTCTATCGACGGCGGCCCAAAACCTGACGCTGGGTCGAATTCGCCACCAACAACGGTCACTGACGACGGGTTTACAATTGATGATATGCTCATACGAGGCCGATCACCCAAGATTGGAGATGCTGCTGACGATGGCTTCGTCCTGAAGCTGGGGGACATGTAATCAAAGCCCATGGCTGCGTCTTCGACGAGGAGCTGCGCTGGCGATTCCATCGCCGTGATATCCACGATAACTGAGGGCTGGGTTGTGAGAGATGACGTTCACGCTGACAGGAGGATGGATATTTCAATAGCCTGTCTAACTTCTCCACCGGGAATCAGAAGAGTCGTGGATATTCTAGAATTGGAGGAAAAGAAAATGGATAGGCCAAGATATTCAAGCGGGTGTAGGTCCGCAGACGGCGGAGTGGCAGGGACACCCATTCTGTCTAGTCAGCTGAATGCAAGATGCCAGCTCATCGGAGGAAGCTCCACTAGAACTGATTGCCATTGCGGGTGCAAACATCACGTCTCAACTCATCAGGATCGCGCAGGTGGGCGACATTCTCTGGCAGATGCAATATGCTGAATGCCTCGCTTGCCCTCAGGTACTTTGAGGGAAACAGCAACGCGCATACGTGCTACCAGACCCTCACCTGCATGCCACAACCGACCCACACCCTTCGCCCAAGGGCCCCAACCAGTGGCACCGGGCTAGATGCAGATCGAGTAGGTTTCAGCATTCCAACGCCTCAAGAAGCCGGCGAATGGCCCTATGCGAGGCCCTGCTGCGGGAGTGTGGACAAGAAGCGGGAAGCCGCAGGTGAGCCACCCCGGTCCCGCCATGCAGCCGTGAGATCGTGCGCAGAGCGCTGTTAGGGTGTGAGCAGCGTGAGCAATGTCACCAAAAGAACTGCTGGGCGTGCTTGTAGCAAGCAGAGGCGGAGTGGGTACAGCCTGCCAGGCATGCCGTACGCAAGAGACCCCTCCATAGGTGGGCAGCCCCACTAGCCCCGGCGGGCACTGTACCCTGTCAGCACAGGGAGGAATGACAGCAGCCTGCCCCAAACATACGCCCTTTCCGTCGCTGGGTTTGTGCGCGCTTCCGCCTGGGCGAGAGCAGTTGGCATATCCGCCTCATTTGCGCAGTTCCGTGACTGGACGAAGAAGGGCTTCGGGGCAAGTACCTGCTGGCGTCAGCAGCTGCTCATCGGGGTGGCAGCCACGTGAGGGCCAGCCTGCAGCTGTGCGCCTCTGCTGGTGTGCACGCTGGTGACGGAAGCCCCAGCGAAGCTGCTGGCGGCGACAGAAGCTATCCAACACCGGGCTAGGTGTACGCGAAGGGTGCACCTGGGTGCATCTGGGCCGGCGAAAAGCTTAGCTATCGAAGTGGCCGCAGCAGCCCACCGTTTCAGTAGAGTTGACGTTGGACAAAGCACGATGCCAGATAGGGCATGAAGTAGCCAGCCTGGTATGAGTGCAGGAGTGCAAGGCAGTTGCAGTGGCGAAAGTGATTACGAAAGGTGGTCGCCCACCGCCAAGATGTGGACTCTGTGGTAGATACGGTAATAAACACTGCGCTTCGAAAACCCCGAAACGTCTGTGAACCCTCCCTCTTCCTGCACCAATGACACCAGTACCAAATACCACAAGTCTGCAAACCGAACACAGTGCTACAGATCAGTGAGTCCTTTCCCGGCTGCTGTGCTAGAACCAAAGCAGCCGCAGCATTTCGACGGGCATAGACACTGGGCTTCACTTCCGATAATAGATCTGAGAGATGACTGGTCAGAACGAAATCTTGTAGGTGGGTCGTGAGAGCACGAACTTTTTTGAACTGGAAGTGCAGTTGCAAGATACCCTGTGAGTTTGCAAGACGAGTTAGTGGCGAATGTTCGGGAGGCATTCCGGAGCGACCAGCCCCAGGATCTTGGTGTGGGTGGCGCTGCGAGACGGCGGTACCTTACCCGATGTAATGGGTGTGAGGAAACATACCTTGTCGAAGCTGCTCCTGAAACCTCGCTCTCGCTTTGCACTATAGTCCCACTCTTTGTCCACGATTCGGAATGCGATATCTTCGTATGGGGGCCCAGCAATGAATCGGATGAGGCAGGTGTCCTCTTCGCCAGCAGGAGCAAAGGTTTGCCCTCTCCTTCGTCCGTTCTCGCGCTCAATACGGTATGTCGGGGCCCTTGTTCGGTCGATGAGGTCGGGATAGAAGATGTTGAATTTATAACCCTGAACGACTTTTGGCGGAGGATTGTCGTGGTCGTAGTGGGTTTGGTTGTACTTGTTCCACTCATAGCCCATCTGAACGCGGTTGAAGTATCTCGGTTTCCGCGGTCTGTGCTTGTTAGCCCATAGAGGCTTTGAGCTAGCGGTGATGTCTTCTTCTCCCGTAAAGATCTCCTCATTTTCGCTGACACCGCGCGCAACCTCCCGTTCGTACAATGCCTTTGTGGCTTGCGAAAAGTCGTCATTCAAAACTGCAGCGAATCGAGAGGACCCCGGGATTACGGGCTCTGACGACTTTGGTGCAGGAGCGGTGGATGGTCTCTCGGATGCGCGATGCCTCATAGGCACGAATCCTAGCTTCAAGATCTTTCTTCTTTCGGCTGTCTGCGGGGTGCATTAGCAGGGTGAGCGGAGTGGCTGAACATGGCCAATTGGGGGGCAGAAGAAGCGAGAGTGCAGGTAAATTTACCAGTTTCTGTAAGAATGATTTCTCATCCATTGAATCCAATGCCTTGTCCTCATATCTCAGTTTAAGGAGAGGCTCCGGATCCATGTCCCTCGAGTATGTCACCGACGAATCATCTTCGGGGGAAATCGTATCGCATGGGCCACGTTCTTCTTCGTCCTTTTCCTCCTCTACAACTTTGGGTCCACCAAGGATCAGCTGTAGTTTATTGCGCACGGTCTCTGCTTCCTCACGCTGCTGCCGGCGCAGCGTTTCCAACCTGCTATCGATCACCGACTGATAAACCTTCTTTAATTTCGCCTTCGCTTTCCACACGATTAGGCTCCGAAGTAACTGTTCCCAGTAGTCCACATCGATGGGTTCGTTTGACCGAAGCTTCCCGTTAATTTGTACTTCCAGCGTTTCCAGCTCCTCATAAGACTTCGGGCCCAGGAGCCGGTCAACGTCGGCAGACACCGAGCTGACAGCTCGGCCTTCGGGGGCACTTGCCTGAGACTTTTGACGTCGGTCTTTGCAAATGACCTTCATTGTCTGCAATGGCGCATTAATAAATTAATGGGGGGGGGAGTGCAAATAAGCATATGAGAACTCACGGTCCAATAATCCCTGTTGTTGCGATTTGTCTCCAATGAAATGTAAGTATCAATGTTCTTCTCCAGGTCTAAAAGTTGTGAGTCGCTTAAGCCCTCGAACACGCCGTCAGGATCGACGATGTCCAGGTCGGCATCGTCAATCTCATCGTCCAGTGGGTTCCTCTCAGGGTCGATTACCCGTAAGGTAACTGCGAGCCAGTCGATCGGTTTCGCCCTCCCCTCCTTGACACGGATTTCTGCCTTTTTCTTTGCCTGCTTTAGCACGAAACCGTCTTCTTGTGAAACCCATTCCCGCATCTGCTCGGCCTCTTGAATCTGGTTTAGACGAGTTCTCTCCTGAGTGAACTTCTCCTGCTTCCTCCTTGCGGATATTTCCTCCGTCTGGCTATCATCGGTATCGTATCGCCGACGCCGATGCAGTCCAGGACCGCCCCCCCGTCGTTCCCCCCGTCGAGGCGAGCGCGACCTGGATCTAGTTCTCTTCCGACCACTCCTCGAGGGCGATGCCCCTCTTAGGTCCGCATCCATGATGAGGAGGTACTTGCGTGAGGTTGTGTTATGGTTGTGCGAGGTGCTCTAAAGGGCTGGTGTCGAGGAACGTTGAATATTTGTGAGCGTAGCGAGCAATTGTTGATGGAGTGTCTCTTTTGGCTCCGATCGGCCACACTGATTAATGGTATTATGAACACAACACAATATCCTTCCCGCATTTTGTGTAAATTGTTAAAAAAGCCGTTGGTTTTAGTAATGGTGTAGAAATTATAAATTCTAATAAAATTTAGAAAAGATACTGTGAGATCTAGGCTTGATTGATTGTGCTCTAGCTACGGTAGAAAGCGCGACCTTATATACTACATAGTTGACACGAGACTAGGAACCGCGGTGTTAGGAAAATAGAAGCCATACAATTCAGGTGATTCTCATTTGTCAACACGGGGAATTTATAACACATAACACCCGTTCTCACAGATACTCTAGTAATTTAAATTTCGGTAAATAATGAAGTAGAATAATAAAATTAATCTCATTATTCATTCCCCAACTATAAAATACAGGCATGAACTTCTATTTGTTACTTTGCTTAGTTTATTAAATAACTATGATAGATTGATCGATAATATATAGTTGTAAGTCTTATAGATGTCTTGTGAGTTTGATAAGTGAGAATGCCCGGGAAGCACTCTTATTTGGAATAAGTGTTTTTGGGCCAACTACTACATCCACCCGTTCAGCTCTACGGTAGCTCTAGGCACTCAATCCGAACATCACCGCGTCAGAGACTCGTGGTCCTCAGTTCCTGCTCAAGTGCCTGCATATCCGTGCTTCCTTCAATCCTGAAAGCCTACCGTCAGTATTAGATTAGGATATAGATGTTGGTTTTCCGGCTCTTACGCTTCTACTCCTTCGTTGAACAATGAGTAAGCACTCATTTCGCCCTCCTTCCTTTTCCCTGTGTTGACAACCATCGCCCAGAACAGGCCAATGACTAGCATTACCTGCCCGTAGCCGGCTATGATAGCGACCAACTGGATGGCAACGTATAGGTGGAACTGTCGGGAAAACCGGAGACCGTTAACTGCCCGTTTAAAGAGCAATGCCGGTGACCGATCTTGTTGCTCTTTCCTGTATTCGTCCAGGTTGAGGTCCGCTTTCTTGATGTGGTATGGCTTCTTCTTCGCTTTTGCGTTCGCTTTCAGCGGCCTTGCAGATCCGTCCGTTGCTGCGGGCTCCATGCTTCATCGTACGGTTGTGTTTGCTTTGTGCTATCTCGTGGCTATCCTGGTTATTTCCAACCCCGCCTAGAGCGGCGACGTTTCTCACTTTGCGCCGAGATTAATCTACATATTATCATACTAGCTAGATGATCGGGTTTCTATAGGCCCGGCATGATGGGGTAACCTCTAGAAGTCCTAACACTGAGTGTAGGATGTACTTCCCTTGTTTAAGCAGGAGGTGATTGGAGGTCTTCGTGACTGGGGTAGTCTGGCGCTCCCTGCCTTGGAGGCATGCCCCAAAACGCTACACTCTTTATGGCGTGAACCTCTGCCCGGTCTATTCACAATCCATTTTATGGCTTGTGTTAGATGAGTCAAGACGCCAAGACAGGCGTACAAATGTCTACTTCACAGCCATTTCATACCCTCACCGCTATCGGCTAGCAGCATAGCTAGTGGCACAAACACCGCTTCATTCCCTTGTTGTTCCGGAGCCATACCGCGCAGGTGTTCGCTGGCTGTTACGCTACATGAGGGTGTTTTCTGTGCAACCCCATCTAGGGACACGCATCCTTCTAGAAGATCCAACTCCTCCCTATACCCCCGTGATGCTGTTTGTCAATTGTTAGATGCTGCCCCCTCCGTCGTGCTGGAGGAGATACCTCGTCAAGACTAGAGTCCTCCCCGGGGATTTGGCGATAGCAACGATACAGTGTCCCATCACTAGGTTACAGTGCTTTGGAGGCGCGGGTAGCATACGTCACTCTAACCTGACTCCAATGAATGCATTGTAGCGTGGCTACGAGGCATCACAGATAACGGCCCAGCTCAAGTCTCTGCGGTCTCAACATCCCCGCAGCCTTCAACCGCCTCATTTTGCCCATTTCCTGTAACCTACCTGGTGGGCACCCGAACGAGCGGGGTGATGAAGGCGTTCTAGAAGCCCGTAGCGTCCGTTGCAGATGTTTCCCTGGGATTGCCCGTGGTTGTGCATAATATGTTTACCCGTGATGGGCAACGCCCCGCTGCGAACACTGACTAGGCACAGGGTCTTACTGGGGTGAAGAACGGAGACCTACACCCGACAATAAAAGTGTGTACACCCAATGGAGGATTGCAATAGGGA
>JAJDFE020000384.1:0-36196 GCA_021527465.2 Geoglossum glabrum | reverse complement strand
TACAGCTAGCCATAATAGTACTAGTGTGCTAGAAATGTACGTTCAATATTAAGTGTTCAGGCGCTGATACAGTACAAGCAATTCGACCTGTCCGTGCTGAGAGAAGCCGATCAATACTACTAACTTTATCGAATTGAAAGTATGAAGGGTATAGGTAAAAGTGAACTCATATCGAAAGGCGAGGACGAATGCCGGTGTGCGGAGAGTGGCTAATATATTATTAGTAACTGGAGGGAATCGTAAGATAGATGAAATGGCTCTCTGTGAGTCGCTGAATGACAGCAGATCGTCATGGAGGGAGTCGGATCCTGGTGGCTGCTGTTGCTCGTATCTGCAAGGGCTATCCGTCTAGCTGTTTGAGAGAACGCCTTGTGAGCAAGTTTCGCAGCCCCACTTGGAGCACGACTAACCATACTCATACGCAAGCAACATTCAGCATTGCTATGAATGACAAATTATCCCCTTCTTTGAGCCGACCTGCCAGGGGCAGAATGGCGACGGTGTCCTTGACTTGGGATGCCACGCGTTCTCTATCCCAGAGCAGTCCATAGTCACGCTCTGCTTCACCACCGTGCCATCACCGAGCAAGTGGAGGGCCTTGGGCATTTCTGGCTCGTGCCGGAGAGCTTGGATCGTCGGACAGAGGAGTGCTAGATGGACGAAGGATTTTCGCTCTGGCTGAGGAGGGCTTTTCAACCCAGGCAGAGCTGTGGAGATAGAACCGTGTGTGTCCATGCCGACGGATAGGTGTCCAGACGTGTTGCGATGTGATGCAGAGGCGTTAGATGGCGGCTGTGACGCGTTTCGCGGTCGTTGGGACACGTCAGAACACGACGGTGAGTTGCTTCGGCTTGATTTTTGTGATGACGGAACCGATGATAAAGGCATAAAACGGTTTAATGTCGCTGCTGCTGCCATTTTTCCATCGGGCCCTCTCTCCTCCTCGATGGCTCGGTTGTCCCATATGTAATGCCTTCCTGTACTGCAGATTGTTGTTCCATCGGGTGGTCAGTAGAGCCGGATAATCTGTTTCCCTGGTTCTTCAACCCCCGCTCGACTTGATCTCAGCGCACACCGTCAAGTTTCGCCTCTTCATTACCCTTGAGAACTCGATAAAAGTCATCCCATACCAGAAAATGCGCCTCTTGCGAATGAACCACGATGGAAGTCTTAGCTTGATCTACTTTGCCAATCGCAACGTTCCCAATTACGCAACCCTGTCCCATACTTGGCGGGGCGATCATGAGGCAACGTTTCAAGACATCATCGATTCTACAGCAACTGAATCTATAACCAAAAACGGTCCATCCTTCGACAAACTCTACTTCTGCGGAGAACAGGCGAAGAAGGACAGACTGCAATATTTCTGGGTTGATACCTGCTGCATCGACAAGTCAAGCAGCGCTGAACTGAGCGAAGCCATCAATTCCATGTTTAGCTGGTATCAACGCTCGAGCAAATGCTACGTGCTTCTTTCTGATGTTTCAATGCACTTGGGAAACGACGATTTAGACTATAGAGACTCCCAGCTACGATAAAGCCGGTGGTTTACTCGAGGCTGGACTCTCCAAGAGCTTCTGGCTCCTCCTGTTGTTGAATTCTTTTCCCGGGAAGGAAAACCGCTTGGCTCTAAGAAATCGCTGGAAAAACTGCTTTCCGGGATCACGGGAATCCCCGTCTCTGCTCTTCGAGGAATTCATCTCACTTTCTTTAGCATTGACGACAGGATGTCTTGGGGGGCAAATAGACAGACTACACTTGAGGAAGATACTGTGTATTCTCTGCTTGGCATTTTCAACGTCCACATACCGGCAATATATGGCGAAGGAGAAGACCATGCGCTGCATCGCCTTCAATCCGAGATCGAGATACGTTCGAAAGGTCCCCATCACGATAAGAATTCAGGCTTTCAACACCTAGTCAGTCAGTGGATTGTGCCTTTTGAAAGAAATGCTCGTTTCACTGATCGCGAGTTTGAGCTTACCCAGCTTCAAAGCATGCTCTTCGCCAACGATCAATTCACAAAAGTTGCCATCTCTGGGCTTGGAGGAGTGGGGAAGACGCAGCTTGTGCTGGAACTCCTCTACCAACTGAGGGAGAAGCAAAAGCAGTACTCAGCCATTTGGATACAAGCTACGACCATGGAAAGTTTGGATCAAGGATACCATATCGTTGCCCGGCAGTTCGGAATTCGGGATTCTGGGGGCAAAGATGCGAACATTAAAAAACTTGTGCAGGACTTCCTGGGCGAGGACAGCGCAGGCCATTGGGTCCTGGTCTTTGACAACGCCGACGATATCAACATGTGGATCGACAAACCGAAATTCGGGACTCAGCAATCCTCCAATCGGTTAATTGATTATATCCCCCGGAACAAAAATGGACGGGTCATTTTCACGACACGAGACAGGAAGATCGGGGTGAAGCTCGCCCATCAGAATGTGATTGAAGTGCCTAAGATGGCCGAAGATACAGCCACACGGATGCTGCGGAAATTTTTAATTCACAAGGACCTTGTCGATGCCAGACCAGCGGATACGAAAGCGATGCTTGCATGGCTTACCCATCTCCCACTGGCGATTGCTCAGGCAGCTGCATACATCAACGAGAATGGGATTACTCTGGCGGATTACCTGATGCTCGTGGATTGCCAAGAGCAAGAGATTATCGAGCTCCTCACCGAAGAATTCGAGGATGACGCGAGATACTCCGACATGAAGAACCCAGTGGCCACGACCTGGCTGATCTCCTTCCAGAAGATCCAACAACGCGATCCCCTAGCAGCAGACTACATGTCTTTCATGGCTTGCATTGACCATAAAGACATTCCTCAACTTCTCCTTCCGCCAGGGCCATCGCGAAAGAAGGAGCTGGATTCGATTGGGACACTGAGTGCCTACTCGTTCATCACCAGACGCCCAGAAGACGACGCACTTGACTTGCATCGGCTTGTGCACCTCACGATTCGGAACTGGCTTCGGAAAGAAGGAGTGCTTGCTAAGTGGACTCGCAGAGCCGTCGCGCGCTTGGAAGAGGTGTTTCCAGACCATGAACACAGGAACAGGGCCGTGTGGAGAATGTATCTTCCTCACGTACGCTATGGCTTGACGTCGAATCTCATTGCAAGAGACGATTCCAGCAGGATTGACTTGGAATGGAAGATTGCAATGTGTTATTACAGCGACGGTCGGTTCTACGAGGCAGAGACCTTCTTTCGGGAAGTGATGGAGTTTCGGACAAAGGTGCTTGGAGCGGAGCATCCCGATACGCTAAAGAGCATGGCGAAGCTGGCTTTGGCATACCACGCACAAAGCCAGTTCCAAGAGTCCAAGGTACTCGGGTTAAGGGCGGTGGAGGCTCAGAAACGAGTCCTCGGCGAAGGGGATCCAGAGACACTGTCTACCATGAGCCACCTGGCTATGACGTACAGCGATCTGTCCCAATGGAAGGAAGCTGAAGAGCTCGAGCTCCGAACCATGGAACTTCGGAGGCGCGTTCTCGGCAGTGAACACCCAGACACTCTCGTTGGCATGAGCAACCTGGTATATTTGTACAACTGTCAAGGTTGGTGGAAGCAGGCCGAAGAGCTTGGAAAGCAGACAATCACCGCCCGCAAGAAGGTGCTCGGCGTCGAGCATCCCGACACTCTCCTTAGCATTGGCAACCTGGCACACACGTTCAACAATCAGGGCCGGTATCAAGACGCCGAAGAGTTGCTCGTCCAGGTGATGAAAGTTCGCATACGAGTGTTGGGGAAAGATCATCCGCACACACTTAGTGGCATAAGCAACCTAGCAGTTTGCTACCACAACCAGGGTCGATGGGATGAAGCCGAAGCGCTCCAGGCGCAAGTGGTAGTGGATCGCAAGGCCCTGTTGGGGCCGGAGCACTTCTCAACTTTGACGAGCATGTCTCATCTGTCATCGACATACCATAGCCAAGGTCTATTGACCAAGGCAGAGGAGCTTGGTTTGCAGGTGATGGAGTTGCGCAAAAAGGTACTAGGCCCGGAACATCATCATACCTTGACCAGCATGACCAATCTGGCATCAATCTATCTTGATGATGGGCAGCTAGCCAAGGCCGAGGAGCTTGGGTTGCAGGTACTCGCGATCCGGATAAGAATGCTAGGTATGGAGCATCACCATTCGCTTACTAGTATGGAGCACCTGGCAGCCACGTATAAGAAGCAAGGACGATTAAAGGAGTCTGAAGACCTTGAGATGCAAGTCGCCGAGGCTCGAAAGAAGGCGGTGCCGTAGCAGTCTTTTATATTGATTTTCCATAGGTATTTCATACGAGTTACAATCTTTAAAGGGCTATTGCCATTGCCTAAGAATGCAAGAAGCATAGGCCAAATACAATTGTTATAGAAAATAACGCTTCACCACATGCTCATCAACACCAATTTCGAGTATACAAAATATGGGATATTGAGCGTATCCTTTGGCCACCAAACTCTCCTGACCTTAACGCCATAGAACGGCCTTGGTTTTACATGAAGAGAGATACTACCAAAGGAGGAGCTGCCACTTCACAGAAGCAAATGAGAGCAGATTGCTAGGAAGACATGCCACAGGCAAAGATTCAGGCTTGGATTGAGAGTATTCTAGTGCATATCAAGGAGGTTATTGCTTTAGATAGGGGCAATAAATATCCAGAATCAAGGGGCGGCAGGCGCAAGAACCAAATCGTGTTCATTAATTCAAGACTACAAGCTGAATAGCAGAATCTACTACCATAATTGTGTGGGTGGCGCTACCAGCGCGAATGCGATGACACAACTAAAATTTTGGTGGGGATAATTAATGGCTGGTTATGTGATGTGAATGTTTACCCCGCTCACAGCCAACTTGGGCTGCCAGGAATTGAAACCTAAACCTCTTCCATCTTACCATTCTCCAACACGCTCGCAGGGGGAATCGAATGTTGCGAGTTGGAGTTCTTTGTGCCATTCTTTTTACTTTGCCTGTACAACGAATACCGAGACGTATCTATTCATCCTCGAGCATGACTCAGCATCGGAGCCAGGCCATATACGCGCCTTCGGAAGAACCTCCCCGTGGGGTAAAATCTGTCTTTCTTGCCGGCACAACGAGCAAAGTCGATACGACTGACTGGCGGGAGACTCTATCTTCCTTGCTTTCCGAAAATCCCATCACAATTTACAACCCATACCGTGCAGATTGGGACAGCACGTGGCGTGAAGATGTCAACTTCGCTCCCTATCGTGAGCAGGTAGAGTGGGAGGTCGACAAGCAGGAAAAGGCCGACATGGTGGTGGTATACTTTCACCCAGCCACCCAGGCACCGATAAGTTTGCTCGAGCTGGGCCTATGCGCACGAACGCCAGGGAAAGCCATTGTGTTCTGTCCCGAAGGATATTGGAAGAGAGGGAATGTGCAGATCGTGTGCCAGAAATTCGGCATTGAAATGGTAGGGAGCATCGAGGGACTTAGGAACGCTATTGCGAAGAGACTGCCTACTGGTGCGTGACTCGTGCATCCTAGCGTCCTCTGAGCTGTCCTCTGTTTAAGGAGAGTAGTTGGGCGACTAGCATGAGTGATTCACGCGTCTGGCATCGCGGCTATGGAAAGACTCAGAGATCGCATAGGATTTCCAGGCCAATGTCTACTATTTTTATTTTCTTTTGAGATGATGGAAAGCCTATCGAGATGGATAATATTTGGATTTAAATTGTTGTAATTACTCTCTAGTATGATAAGTGTCTCATCTTGGAGGAACACCTTGAGCGGAATGACTTAAGCCGATTCACAGATGCAGAAGTAATACTAAATGGCAGATCTCTCGACCGTTGAATGCGCTGCCGTTGAATATGCTATGGGCTATGGAATTCTGACCATAGAGCTCGAGCGGCCAGATATTTTGACGCGTGCGTCAGATCTCCAGGAGATATCGCCGGCTAGGGCCAGCACTAGAAGGGATGCACTGGCTGAACGCAATAGCGAACATACTTGGGGACTTTTTATTAAAAGATTTGATATTCCCGTGTACTTGACTTGTATAGTAGAGATTACTAGTCCCAACTGAAAATGCGCAAAGGGAAATCTGCCCTGCCAGCTTAGATTAGCTTCCGAGGTCGTCCTCGCCGTCTCTTTACTGGTTTCTCGCCCGTAATATCAGTCTTGCCTTGCCCGCTCTTCTTCCCATGCCGGACAGAGAGTCGTGCCTTGAATTCATCTACTAGCTCTCTCGGCCCTCCTAACTCAGATTCAGGCATCCAAGTCTGTGCCCAAGCTACACGGAATTCTTCAACACCATCAACTTCTCTCATGCTTGTGATTTTGCGGATTTCCCATAAAGCACCAGGTTGAGAATCTCTACCATCGGCGGAGTCGTGAGCGACTGTATGTTGAGTGCACATCAAGCCATGTGACTCTTCCAGGCTGAACTCCATTCCGTAACGTACCTAATCTCCAACAATCACTCGTTTAAAGACTCCGCTCATAGGCCATTCCTGATATTCCGCGCTCGCATTCAACATCGACTCCTCAACGTCTACAGAGGTAGGGTTAGGGTCCATCTTGGATTGGCGGTAGTCGCTATGTAATATGGACGATGGATGTTCGAGTTGTGTTTGAACAGACGCAGTGAGGCATTTATGCGATCGTTGAAGGTCAAGCTTTGATGTAGGATCGCTATTAGAAGAAGGTGGCTGGCGTCGTTTAGCAGGTAGGGGGCTTTTACTGCCGTCACTGTCTTCATTTGGCGGCGTAAGACTGCGAGGACGTCTGAGACGAAACTTTCGCCGCTTTGCAGGTCGTGGATCCTCGTCCTCTTTACTTGTGTCATGACTATGACCGCTGTTCCTGGAATGGTAGACGTTGGTACGGATTTGTTCAATCTCGTCCTGGTGCCGCCGCTTCTCTCCCCGTTGCTCCCCATCATCGTCGTCGTCACCGTCGTCACCGTCGTCATTGTCGTCTTGTACTGCTACCTCCTGTTGTTGCTGTTGCGGATGCTGCTCTTGCAGCTCCCCCCAACCGTGGTCCTGCTTACGAAGTGGAGAGCCGTATCCTAGCTCATCTAACCTGCCATGACTAATGTCACCCTGGTCATCTTCCTGGTCGATCTGAGGGGACGATTGCTTAGTATAGCGACAAGGAGGCTGTGGGGAGCTAAGGGCGGTAGCCGACGATGACTTCTCTTGCTCTTCGAAAGCCAGTGGCATGTCCCTTTCAAGGTTAGAGACGTTTTCGCTACTGTCTCCTCCACCATCTTGGTCCAACGGATTAGGTAGAGAATGGGGCGCTGGCTCCTTAGATGTGCTTTGAGTGTTTTTATCATTATCATGCTGGCCGATCTTGTGGTGTGGTGGCCTAGGGGAGTGGTGGAGAGAGTGGCCGTGGTCGTGGGCGGGAGTGGAAGCAGCCGAGCATTCCTGGCCCTCAGGCTCAAGACCTAGAAGTGGCTCCTCGTCAACGTAGCAGCCAGCCTCGACATCATACCACCGTTCAGGACCGGACGGAATAATTGGCTTGCATGGCTCGAGGTTCGTGTTTTTGGTTAGGAGGGTACTGTATGGATTCGCGTCTTGCTGGGCACTGCTTAGGTCAACGCCGCTACGAGTATCCTCGGCCTCATCCTCATCCTCATCCTCGTCGTCTGTACTATCCGGCTCGTCGTCGTCGATAACCACTGGTCTGTCTGTGCGCATTATTAGCAGACTGCTTGCTACAGTGATAGAGAGCCGGGGCGCATACCTTGAGTGCCCTCGCTGTCGCCCGCACCATTATCTAACCTTGACTGTTTTGGACCGATACGGCTTCCACTTGTATCGAGAGCTGGCTTATCGAGATCTTGTAGGGCAGCTTCAGCATTCCGGTCTCCCCCCGTCGAGATTCTCGGGCGCGAAATCCGACCTAGGATCTCTTCGATCGGTGGTAAGTCGTCGTCTGCTTCGTCGTCGCAGTTAGTGGAGTCGTTAATGCGGCCTGTGATTCCCACAACAGATTAGACAGGCTCATATTTCTAGAAGTCTCTCCTAATCGTACCTTGAGCTCCAGCTACGAAGTCATCCCCTTTGTGCCGAGCCGCTGTAATTGCAGACTTGGACTGGTCGTTGCGTTTGAATATTCGATCTGCTTTATGCAACAGTGCTAGCTGGTTTCGAGAGCTATTTGTGCAGATAGACCTGCCTGTGCTCTGTAATGAAGTAGTGCGCTGCTTGCGAAGAAATGGGCTTGAAGGGGGGGCCCAAAATTGGACATAATTCAAGTCAACAGTAGCCATTGAGAAAGAAATGGATGTAGGCAAAGGGGAACGTCTTGGGAACGCTGCAAAAAAACTGATTGTTTGGGCTGAGTCTTCAGAGGAGGAAGTACAGAGGGATTATATAGCCCCGCCTGCGGGCAAACGCTGCACAAAGATCAACCCCATCCTCCAATCTCGCCCCATGTCCCATTTTCCGCTCACAACTGCTATTCCATCGTTGCAAGCCCCAGGGCACCAGAAAAGGATATGGTAGAGACCTTCTCCGTCTCCTCTCCGAGGGCTGTGAGCCGTGAAATCGCCAACATCTCGCCTTCCTCGCCTTGACCGACGATCAAGGAATGGTACTGTGATCGGGCAATCGTGCCTCTCACCCATCCACCCTATCCCCCATCGGCTGCCGCCTATGACCATCCACAGAGCTTAGCCCACACATACTTTCCATATTTACGAGGGCCGCGTGGCGCGATGTTCTCGTATCCAGTCTGCTGTGCGTGCCATGTGAATCTGCCACCTGCAGCGTGCCGTGTCGGCGATCTTCATGCAGCGCTCAAGCGTCAGCCTTCAACCTTCCACCTATATTAGGGCCTCAGAAGTAGTTACATTCGAGGTCAGACGACTCTGCTTGCCTGTAATCGCCCACGCCTCCCCTACCTAGAATTCCTTGCTTTCACCGACGATCAAGAGACAGTGCTATGATCGGCCAATCTTGCCTACACAGCCCAGCTAAGATCGTGGTCGAAAGGCAGTCCCAACCAACGGGTTCCTCTTTATCGGCGCTCGAACCAAGGCAGATTGCGAGAAAGTCTCGTGGACGGACCGTCTTGCTAGCAGTAGCGTACTGTGCCAAGGATCCTCGTGCATCTTTCAATCCTTCCCATATGCTATTAATGGCCCTAGAGCTCCTTCCGAGGTCATACGATCTGTCTGCCTGCAATCGCCTACGTCTCCATGCCCACTTGTCCCTAGTTCTCTCACACCCGACGTTTCGTATTCGGTCCCGCAGGATGCTTAACAGAAGCTCCAATCCAATCTGTCGCAGCCACGTAGGTAGATATCGGCCCTTTTTGTCGCATATCAGCCCAGATCAAGGGGGCCGACTCCTGCCGGAGCCTAATTACGCAGGGAAGCTGACCGGAAATCCGCCGACACGTCATCTGCTTGCGACAGCTAGGGAAAAGCCAAGCTGCGTTATTGTGAGTGACTTTTGCAATTGGGATTTGTGCTGCAACTCATACAAGCTGAGGAATACTCTAGCGGAGCTTCGCATGATCCTGCCGTCCCAAATCAGCTCAGATCAATACCCAATTGACAAATACGAGATGCACATGCACGAGGGGAGCTCACTAGGAAGCTATGGACACGCCATCTACTTGCGGCATGACACGGCAGGGCGCAGCTATGCAGAAGCCAGACCGCGTCATCGGGAGGCACTTCTACGACCGGGCTGTGTGCTGCAATCCGTACAGGCCAAGCCCATGGCATCTCAAGACTCCGAAACGCTGTGCCCCCTGGAGGATTGGTCGAGGTGCGCCAACGAGCAGGTTACGCTGGGACTCTACTACAAGGCAGAGAGATGATCCAGCATCGAAGCCCCAGAAGCATCGACGTGGGAGGGGAGGCGTGTGGATCCTAGTTGCTGAATGTCCCGCCGCGGTCTTCTCAGCTGCCGCGTAGCTGGAGAAGGGGTGAGTGGGTCCATTAGGCAGAAAGGCGGACATGCACGCGCCGGACAAGGGGACCAAATATCGCGAGGTGCCGGTGTGCATTGGGTTGTTGGTAAAGGAAAAGAGGAGTGAAGAAGGAAGACGGCAAGCCGTGGGCAGCGCGCGGTCTTTATACCCCGCCAAAGCAGCGGCTGGCCCGTGCACGCACTTTGCCTAATGCAGGGCCCTCCGTTTCCTGATGCAGGCTTGCTGTCTGATTTTTTACTCTTATAAATATAAATAAATATTGTTAGTGAAGTTTTATATATTAAAGTTATATTTCCTATGATATAATATAACATTATAAGTAAGATACAAATTGTCTAAATAAAAGATTTTTATTTTATAATATAGATCTACTATATGATTGTTTACTTTTTCTAACTGATGGGAAATATATTTCACATACATCAGGGGGAATAAGAGAGAAAAAGTTAGAAGTGGGGTTTCGTGGTGTAGTGGTTATCACATTCCCTTTACACTAGTTTGTGCGGGAAAGGTCGCCGGTTCGATCCCGGCCGAAATCAAATTCGATCCATACATTTTTTTTTGTGGGGAGGTGGTCGCAGTGCGCAGTTTCTGTGGCAAATTGCAGCAGCACCCCTCACAATAGCGGAAGGGACCCCGACGGAATCTATCAGTCTAATACACGCTGTTCTCCAGGGTTTTTACTTTATAGTAGCTAACGTCTCCCAGACCGATCCCATCATCGCGGCGTCATCTGATATACAGGCCCAATCCATGCCCCCGAGAGAGAAGAGGAAGGAAATGAGGGAAGGAAGTCCTTGCCCCTAGTCAGTCCATCCGCAATACATCGCTGAGCGCAATTTAAAACGACAATTTGGTGAATGCAAAGGGGTGGAACGGTTGGAAAAAAGAGACAATGAACAAAAAACTCAAGACTCCGCGAAGTCGAGCAATTTCAACGGCATTAAACAGTGCCCCCCTGCTTCCAAAACCGCGGTGGTCATTTATCCCACAGTGGACTGTCTTGCAGAAGCTGAAATGAAGAGCGAATACTATGAATCACAACAGAAAGAGGATGTTGCATTATCCATCCGTCAAAGAGCCATTTCCGCGGAAAAAACAAACACACAAACGAAAGGGAAGATGGGGGTATCCAACCACTTCAAGTCGTTGCCAATGCACACCAGGGCCCATTCCAGTCTTGATCGCTCCGAATTGTTGAAAACCCCTTTGTGTCAACGTGAAAAATGAAAACAATTTGTAACCATCCCCAAACATGCAAAAATCGACACTGCAAATTTAATTTAAAACAGTGCACAGGACAATTCAGTACGATGGCGGTCCGAAATAGATGGGTTCGAACGTAGCGACTGTTGACAAACTTTGCTCGTGGTCGAAAGTTTACAGGCTCGACTCTAATCGTGGAGAGGACGGCTGATGGATTTCCATCCCTCTCGATCCACAGATGGTGTGTCGATCCCCGCGTAGAGACAGTTGTTGTTCGAACCTCATCGCGACTTATGGAAGCCGATGGTGGGAGCGTTGTCGAGCCATATGGTATGGAGACAAGTTCTACCACCAACGGCGTTGCTCCGTATTGCCTGCTTAGTGAGCCCCGACAAAAGAAGCTGCGGGTCCAAGCCATCCTATTGAATGTACCTGAAGCGCAAAAGATGTTGGCCATTCTATCCGGTTCCTCGACGACCCGACCCCAGTGTAGCATCATCGCTATCGGTGCGAACTTGCATGCGGAAAGTTATCGAAATTAAAAGAGAATGGACAAGGAAAGAAAGAAAAGCAATGAAAAGCACGGAAAGAAAACGAAATCGAAAATGCGACCGGAGACCCAGGGTCGTAACATCGCGATCCGCCCATCGTAACTTGATTGAGCCCAATTGCGAGACACTTTTTGATTTCCGACCAACACCAACAAGACACAACTTCCACTCTGCTGATGAAGACGAAAGCTCGTTCTATGCTCCAATCCCGCCATATTTTCATTAAAGGTTTCCAAGTAAAGAACTCCGCCGATTTGACCATCCCCACGCCATCCCCACCCAAGTCATCATTCCCGCAAACCATCCCCAAAAATATCACATGGAATGAGACAAATGTATTAATGTAGCCTCTATGCAGGTGATCTAGTAGACCCACCATTATTAAGACGGTCTCTCCTAGCATCGTCATTCATTGTGAGGCCTCCGAGACCTGTAGAAAGGAAGGCGAATGGATCCTCGCCATGACTAGAATAAAACCCATTAGCGGCACCTGTAGAACTGGAATTCTGCCCGGCGGAGGAGAATGCGGCCTCAGCTGCACGGCTGTCAAAAGGACCCGCGGAAGCGGGACCGTGGCTCGGGCCAAAATGGGTGTTAAGAGGAGGGTATGGCCCAGTCGCAGCTCCAAGCCCAGAAGGGAGTGCGTATGTGCTTTGTGGGCCACTGAAATGTTGCCCGGGGAATCCACCTCCGGAGCCAAATCCACCAGGAGCAGCGGCAAACGGTCCAGGCCCAGGAGTTCCAGACATTGATGAGGGCCCCATCCCGTATCCGGAGGGCGCCTCGATCGGAGAAGAGAAAGCAGTGTCCGCAACGACGGCAGCACCGGCACGACTAGCACCACACCGGAGGCAGCTCACGTTCTTCGCAAAATTGTGGTATCCACATCCATCAGCACCACATTTCCAGTCGCCCGCTCTAAATGGGACCATTCCTCCATTGTTTCCGATACCGCGAGGGTGACCCATGCCAGGACCGTGTCCCATGTGTGAAGGCTGCGGAGTGATCATCGACGGGGGAGGGTAGGCATACGGAGGGTAACCCATATGATCACTCCCAGAAGCTGCAGACACTGCAGGAAAGGAGCAACGGAAGCATGCAGTCCGACGCTGGAAATTCGAAAAGCCACATGATGGGCAAGTCCAATCACCGGGCCTGGGGCGATTCTTACTAGGTGGGAACGGCGTTAAAATCTCGGCAGCCCGGTCAAGAACGCGACTCGAGGATGGAGAAACTTCGATAGCTTTTTCGTTGAGAGCGCGGCCGTTCATGCAAAGGCTCTCGGCTGCCTAGAGGTGGGAGGTTAGTAACGGGAATCGACATCACCTAACCATAAGCATTTGGCTATGTATACTACCAACGGAAGATCTTGAGATCAGAAAGTTCGAAACACAGAAGAGAGACTCATGAGGGCAGATTGAGAAGGGTGCAAACGGCAATAAAGTAAGGGGAAGAAAAAATCAATAAAGTAGACTTGCCTCTTCGTGGGAGGAGAAGACGGCAAAACCAGAGCCTGTTGGTTTGTGTTGATCCGGTGTCCTCAAGGTCCAAAATGCGATGGGTCGCCCACCAAACTGGGTAAACCAGCTCTCTAACTCGGATTGGGTAGTATCATGAGGAAGGCCGGCCATGTGCAGTACCTTGCTACGTTCTTGGAGAAACGCCCGAACATCTGCTCTGGCATCCATCGGCCTTGTGAGGACATCTGGATGCTCATGGGGTGGCTGGGATTTCCGGACAAGGCCACGCAAAACTCTTGCAAGAGTGATTGCCTCTTCCATGGCACGGCGTGGAGAGGCTGGTGCCAATGCCTGAAGGTGGAATGGGAGATTGTGCTTGATGGGAGCCGAGGACTGCACGGGTTCGACTTCAAGGGCCGCGCAGATGTTGGCGAGCGAGGACGGCCCAAACGGGAGAGACTCGGGATGGTGTTGCTGCCAGCGCTGATACTCGGTACGCAGGTCAAAGGCGCGAGAGTGTTGGAGGTAGGGCGGGAGCACCACTGCCTTGTCGCGGGCTTCACGAGGGAGCTGCACACGGAGATCCCAGGAATCCAATGTGACGAAGGAAAAATCGTAGTTGTGGGCCATCAGATGCTCTTGAGCAAAAGTGTCAAAACGATTAATGGCATCGCGGAAAGAACCGGCCTGTCGGACATATTCCCAGGTGAGAGTAGTTAGGCTCGCTATTGACGGGCGGAGATAATAAGCTTCAAGTTTAGAATATCAGGAAGGTGTACTGGGAGACGCCAGGGCTAAAGCGAGGGTGGGAGGTGTATTTTCTAGATGACCAGCGGAAGGAGATATGCTACATACTGCAGAGAGGTGTGATCGGAGTGTTGACCGGCTTGACAAGAACACTCTCGCGGTGGATCTGTATACATGAGCAAGCGTTAGAATATGCCCACAGAACCCAGATGCCGCTGTGCGGTCACAGCACCGTGGCGAGGGAAGGGGCGCATTACCTCCTCGAGATTCTTCGCGTTCAACAGAATCCAACCAAGTTCAATCACCTCCGCCGAGTCCTTCGTGACATAAACCCCATGCTCATCACAGGTTGTGGCAACATGGATTACAATGTAGCGATCCAAGTTCGTCTGGTGACCGACCTGGTTATTCGCCATCTCTCGCATTCGTATCGCAGATATGCCTTTGCGTTGTGACTTTTGAGAAGAGATAGAACTGCTAGTAATAATAATAGGGTGTAGGAGTAGAGTGTTAAAAGTTGGGTTGGAGGATTCGTTTAGGTAGGGGGAAGAAGCGCGGAAGGGGTTTTGGTGAGTTGAGGAGCTGTGAACGGGTTCTGCTAGTCCCAAGATCTCCGGGAAAACCCCTCACGGCAGCGAGACGAGTAATGCAGCGCTGCGACTGCTGTTCGAGAGAGGGAAACGAGAAGGTGGGTGGCTATGGGCGTGGTTTTGTGTATTAAACTTGACAACGGGACACTCGTGGAAGGAGAATTTCCCAAAACCCACACTCAATATTCTTTCGCTGCCCTTGCTGATTCTGGTTAGCGGCGAGGAGCAGCGGCGGGCCAGAAAGAAGAGGGAGAGGAGAGGAGGAGAGAGGTATTGCGGCTGGTGGTGGTGAGGAGGAGGAGGAGAGGAAATGGCGGTTTGAACGTTTCCTCTTGGGTCTCGGATTAGGGCAGGTTAAATTTTCTACAAGGATACGAAGTAGCCTCTACCCTCGAAGTCCGGTGTACGAGAGCGAGAGACGTTGGAAAATGAACAACAGCATATGCATTATTAATGTACTTGTACAAGTACATGTACATACAGAGCTACTCTGTACAGCGTGACCAGACAGCTTTTACCGTCGGCGATTCTAGTGTTGGTTTTATCGTTTCTGGCTCGCCCGGAAATGCTCGAGGGCGAGGCAAAAGATGTCGAGAGGAAAAGCTCTACAGAGCACCTCGTACCCATCCCAACAGAGCACCTCTTTTACTTGATTCTGACTTGCTCGTGCACAGGAAGAGATGATGACATGAACGCGTCTGAGTAAGGCATTGCGACTTCCAACACACCGGACGTTTGGCGGTGTGATTGGCAGCGTAACCAACACCTATGGTTTCCTTGTGTTGGCCCTCCTGACTACCCGCTAAAAGGGGGCGGTGATTGCTTGACGATTTTGCTCATCCAGGCTCGTATGGAGAAGACAGTTCCCTTTTGCGCGCTTAAGCGGGCCGTAAACGGTGCCCCCTTCTCCTTGAGAGAGCCACCTACCTCAGTGGATTACTCATGGCCTGAAGAAATGAGAAGCTGCAGCTCGCTGAACCGGCGCACTGGAAGGGGGTGAGCACCACCCGGATCATCTGTACCGTTCTGCTTGGCTCACCATGCTGTGCTTCTAAGTTAAGCTCTTCCCCTAGAGCTGCCCCCCTCGAGAAAATGAAAAGAGATGAAGATGGTCGTCCTGGAGCTTGGCTTTGAACTCTTTTTGCTTTTTGTGTTTGTTTTTGGCGCGGCTCGAGCCATCCCGGCGCATCGTGCCATCAAATTTCCGCATAAGATACATACATACCTGCGGCGATGGGAACGGCGAGCCAGGTCACGACCCAAGGAGGGAAAAAATAAAGAAAGGGAAAGGCGAAATAGCGCCGCAATGACGAAGCCTTTCGCCTTTTGCCTTCGCCCGTTCCGCGACGCTGGACTGGTCCATGCCTTGATCCGGCTTACATGGGCGCTCTGCTTGGGTCCAGGGTTGCCAGCCACTCGGGTACACCAACTCGTCGCTCTCGTCCCACTCGTTATGTTCGAGTTCTCCACGCACCAAACGGCCCTGCTACCACACAAGAGACCCTATCAGGCTCCTGTACCCAGGCACCGGATTGTCATCTGTGGCTTGAGGCCGACGCTAGAACTACATATCACGTTGCCAGACCGCCAGGGTTGGCCCAAACGGAGCAGTGATCAACGGGGAATTTCCTGCAAGGGTGGCCGAGCCAGGAAGCGGTCACAGTCGCAGTGGCCGAGCAAGACGACGGCTGCAGTCCAAATGGCTGCGGCCAATCTGCACGAGCATTTATTATGTACAGTACCGGACTTGTAACTGTACTTGGACGGAGTACAGACGAGTAGAGTTTAGGTAGCACGAGCACCCTGGGCGGGCATGCGATACAATACCGGCCCGGTCCTGTGACATTTCGCCTCCTGAAACCTGTTGCATGGGGCGGACAAAAGGGCGAGTAGAGATGGAGGACGGAGGAGCGTGAGGGTGAGAGTCGAACTGGTGAGGGCGCAGTTCCCGTCTGTCCCTCTCCCTTTCCCTCTCCCCTTCCTCACGGGGTTTAATCTTAACGAAGGCCCGACTGGGACCGAGGCTGCGGTTCTGGCCAGGCCCACCCACCCTACACGTACGGCCCTGCACATACTGTACCGTGGACGGTCCACGTGACGCCGGATCCAGGCGCGTTTCACAGCAGGAAATACGGGCCGCCACAAAACAACACATCCAGGACTTCTTTCCACATACAAGCACAGAGTGTATGCCGGTAGGTACATACGTACATACATACATACACACACACATATCCACATACATGCCCACACATACCTGCACACATACCTACTACAGAGTACGTCTGTCCGCCTCGCCTCGGCCCTTGTTGCATCGACCTCTGGATGCGCCCTTGCCGTGCCGTCCCCGGTTTTGCGCTGGCTGTGGTTTTGGTACGCAAACTAGAGGCCTACAGAGTACAACTAACCTTCTTCCCGGGGGCGGCGGAGAGCAGAGCAGCAGAAGGGGGACCGGCCCTGATTCGGTAGACACTGCCGCTTTTGCCCTGAAAGCCCCTTCCGGGGTCTGGCTGTATCTGTACTCCGCAAATCTACTTCCCATATTATGCCGGTATTTTATCTGGAAGGCGCTCAACATCTACCTATCTGTTCTGCACACATGATCAAACATTCTCTTCGTTGCTCTAGAATTTCGCTCATCAGGCTCTCCAGATGATGTAATGGTGCGTGCGATCGACACGCACCCTGGAACAAAATCCAGCAGAGCAGCGGCGCCTGCCCCAATCGCCAAACACACAAAGCAAAACACACTACCCGATTGATGGATAAGCCACCTGCAGAGAAAATCAACAAACTCCCATTCGCCGTTTTGTCGAGGTTAAAACGTATCGTCGTCGAGCCCACTCTCCGCCTCATCATCCAAGAGCTCGTCTAATAGCGAATCGCTCTTTGGATCTGCCAACACCATCGCGGTTGTTGTATCCTCCAGTTCCCCCAATTCCTCCTCGGCCTCTTCCTCGTCGGGATCTACAGATACGATCTTGGTCTCCTCGCCATCTCCGTCAATCTCTTCCGCCTCTCCTAATGATTCCATAATTTTTCCAAGAGTGACATGGAGTTTGTTGAGGGAGTTGCGAGAGGGGGCGTCGGAAAGGAACTTGTCCTGTTGATTGGTTAGTTATTCACACGAATTTAGTGTATATGAAGTCGAGATTTACTTCGACGGTTTGAGACACCAGTTCGTAGACTGTCCTTATCTTTTCAACATCGGCGTGTTTAGAGAGGTACAGTTTGCCAAGCATGCTGCAATAGACTTTCTTTTCCTCCCCTGTGCCGTGGAGTGAGTAAATGTAGGAATCTAATGTACTAATGGGGGCAACGACTTACTGCTAGCATTCGAAGCTACCTTTTCCAGAATATCTTTTGCCAAATCTAGGTGCACTGTTGCGTCGATCATTTTCGCAGTTTCCCTTCTCCTGGCATCATCGAGAAGCGCTTCCACGTCCTTCGCGCCAACGACCTTCCTTGGGTCCGTCCAATCGACCAAATGCGACGCAATTATGACTGGTGACACCATCTCCTCTTCTCCATCCAGGTTATCATGCAGTAATATAAGTGAGTGGATTGCTCCTACAGCTATCTTCTGCATTCTCACCTGGTTGTCGGCTCGCGAATGGCAGTATACAGGTAAGAAGTAGCTCAGACCTTGCCGGAGTCCCAAATTTTCCGCCGTACCAGGATCGAAATAGGCAACAACGAGGGTTTTGAGAAGTTCCTCGTCCTTGACAACGAGACCCAGCATCAATTTGCACGCAGCTTCACAGGCAGCAGCTTGAACATCAATCTTGTCATCTGCTTTTAAGGCTTTGGAGAACATCTTGTATAACATTTTCTCCTCAACGGGGCAGGTGGGAGATGAGAGCAGACTGGAGCCGTGGATCATCAAAATATCGGAGATGATCTGTATTGCGGCGGCCTGTAACGCGTCATGGCCCTTGTTGAAGCAGTGGAGGAAGAGGGTTAGGTTTTCCTCTGCTAGTGTCTGTACGATGGTTAGCTAGCTCCGCATTCGGATTGAGATTCTATTTAAGTCAAATACCTTGTCAAGGAGACAGCACAGTCCCAAGCACGTCAAACCTCTCTCCCGGACAGGTGCCTCATGGCTTCTGACGGCCGGGACAACCAGATTATTCAACATCGTTACCAGATGAACATTCTGTTGCAGATTTCCCTCCACATTTTCAAGCATACACTGGGCAATATAGAGACATTTCATATTGACCAAAATCTCTTTCATCGCCTTTTCCTCATCGTCCTCCTCACCGGCCTCTTCAGGGCTTCGTGAGCGAGACTTTTTTGACCTCTTCGGGATGTCTTCACTCAGCTCGGACTTCGCAGAATGGAAACTTTCGTCAGGGTCGAATCCCTCCTCCGGGATATCATCACCCGCAATTGTGTCGTGGACCTCCGCAACCGCTTCTAGAACCACACCACAGAATTCACGTTCGCCTGCGGGGTCACCCCCGCAGACCCCGCGGAGCCCTTCGATGATGAGCCTAGTAACTTCCTCTGGAAGTTCTGGAACAGCCAAGATCTCCCTAAGGAGAGCGTACATCTTTCTCCGCCCAATCTCGTCCGTGTAATCTAGGGTTTGAGCGATGTGAAGAAGTTGTTCCACTATAAATTCCAATTCGGCAGCGTCGTCGTCGTCTTCCACATCCTCGCCCAGTTCTGCCGCCGTTCTAAGGCTCTCTAGAAGCTTATTGACGAATCTTTGAAGGAAAAATGCTAGTTTCGTAACCTCGGGCATCCTTTCTTCCACTAGAGCTTCAAACTTTGCATCCCCCTGTTGACGGCAGAAGTCGTTGAAGCTCCTAGCAATAAATGCCGATTCTGCGGTGAGACCATCCCAGAATAAATCATCAAAAACGACTTCCTCCCGGTAATCAGTTCGTCCTTCCCAGAAATATCTCATAGCCTCCTGAGCTATGCCATTTTCGACGCCTGAATTAACGATATCGATGCGTTCTAGTAATTCTTTAAGACCCTCGAAGTTTGGCGGGTGGACCTCGATATCGGTATTGACCTCTTGAGAGCTATCCTGGGTAGCGGCCTGCGTGGAAACGCAATCCTCAATCCACCTTTCCCGAAATAACCTCCCAGCCGCCTTGCGTACATTTTCATCCCGGTCTCTAAGTCCCCATCTAAGTAGTTTCTCACGCATCGATAATGACAAATGACGAAAGTCCCCAAGCGCTGGCAATAGCCTGGAGTATAAGGCTCTCCTGGTAGCTGGGTCAAGATCTCTAGCACGTTCCAGGAGATAGGGGAGCGTTGTTGGCGTAAGAGGTAGATTGAGTAGTAGCGACCGTCGAACATCTGCACTAGGGTCATTCTGTAGGACATCCAGCAGCTTCTCCAACAGGTCTCCCGCATCCTCGCTGTCGCTGCCATCGTTACCTGGGTCACCTTCTATTTCATTGCCAGCCAGTCGCCCTAGCCCGAGCACAGCCTGTACTCGTACCATACTTTCCTTGTCTCGGATACGCTTTAGGAGACCTAAGCGGAGCTGCTGGAAGAGGTCATCGTCTATCGAGTCTACGGAGTTTATTATGTGTGAGACTAATTGTGTTGAGCGAAATCGGACCGTCTTCTCTTTCGAGGTGAGAAATGGCAAAACAAGGGATAGGATGTGTGACGTAAGGCGGCTGCTGGGAGTTTCTGGAAAACTCTCATCATCTTCCTCAGTAACCAGCGCATTGTCTACCAGGCAACTGGTCAGCTCCCTGATAATTTATGCCAAGCCTTGGAGTCTAGATCTCACCCTTCTCACTAGCATGGCTTAAGAAGAGTCCCAAGAATCTCAATACCCTATCCCCTGCCGGCTCCGCTTTTTTGACCACCATTAGCCTGATAGTGCATCTGCCCACCTCGTAATTGAACTCATCCTCGTCAAATTCCCTATCGTCCCCCCTCGAATTGCCCGTCGGCTCATAGCAACAAGCCTCCTGGATCTTCCGCAGCTTAACCACCGATTTCCTGTGTCCTGCCGTTGTCCGCTGTGCATCGGAGAATATGCCACAGATGTGCATCCGGAGGGCCGAAGTTGGCCGTTCCTCGGGGACGACTACATTCAAAGAGGAGAAACGCGATGCGGTCGACGATCGCGATTTTAGGGTTGCGGCAGATGACTTGCGCGACACGGCTGCGGTGGACGCGCGAGAGACCGTAGACTGCCTGGCTGTTGTACGCGAGGAGGTCCTCCCGGGCATTTCTGCAGCTGGGCTATTGCCTGGGTTGGAGGAGAATAGTCGTTGTGGCTCTGCCCTGTGGTGTTGCGTGCTGATGATGGTTGATGCTGATGGGCAGGACGTCGCTTCTCGTGTCAGTTGCACTGTAAACAAACAAATCGCACAAAGCGCTAAGATAACGATCACGTGTTTCGTATCAATCGCTCCAACTTCCTGTCCTTGCGGCACCGAGCAGAAAGGTGAAGTCTACTCTACTCCGTGTTCCCGCTGCGTGTTTCAGGCCTACAGCTACCTAATGTCTCCAATGTCTCTAATGCCTCCTAGCACACGGCGCTTCGCTACAACCGCATACCGTGCAGTGAAGAGTGCTGCCCAGACGGAGGCACGGAACCAGTATGGCATCAGGGTTTCCATGGCGCAAGGAGTAGTCCATGGCCTTGTCGGAGGTACACATCGTCCTCCAGAGCTGCTTCCTCAGGCGTGACCGTTAACTGATGCTCCAATTTTGCTAGCCATCGGTAATACGCCGCTAATCCGTCTAAGCCGCCTTTCGCAGGAAACTGGCTGCGAAATCCTGGGCAAGGCCGAGTTCATGAACCCCGGTGGTAGTATCAAAGACCGCGCAGCTTTGTATGTGGTCAAAGATGCTGAGGAAAGGGGGCTGCTGCGTCCTGGCGGTACCGTTGTCGAAGGGACGGCTGGGAACACGGGCATTGGCCTTGCCCACGTGTGTCGCTCGAAAGGGTACCAATTGGTCATATACATGCCAAACACACAGTCGCAGGGAAAGATTGACTTGCTGCGGCTGTTGGGCGCAGAGGTCTACCCGGTTCCAGCAGTGGCATTTGAGAACCCAGAAAACTACAACCACCAGGCACGGAGGCATGCAGAAAGGCTAGAAAACGCAGTGTGGACAAACCAATTTGATAATACTGCCAACCGATGGGCTCACATTGAGACCACCGGCCCAGAAATCTGGAACCAGACGGAAGGCAACGTTGATGCATTTACTTGTGCCACAGGCACCGCTGGAACCTTAGCAGGGGTGACAAGATACCTAAAAACGGTCTCCGATGGCCGCGTGAAAACATTCCTAGCCGATCCACCCGGTTCCGTACTTCACTCTTACATCACATCTGGCGGCAAATTGGTAGAGCGCTCTGGGTCCTCGATCACAGAGGGGATAGGCCAAGGCCGTATCACAGATAACTTAGCGCCAGACATCGATCTCGTGGATGGATCACTATATATTAGTGATGAAAAGAGTATCGAGATGGTGTATCGCTGCCTTGATGAGGAGGGACTCTACTTGGGCGCCAGCTCAGCCCTCAATGTCGTCGCTGCAAAAGAAGTCGCAGAGAAAATGGGGAAGGGACATACAGTCGTAACTGTCCTATGCGATGGCGCGTACCGGTACGCTGAGAGGCTGTTTTCCCGGAAGTGGTTGGGGGAGAAGAGGCTTCTGGGGGCTATACCGAACCACCTGGAAAAGTATATCGTGCTTCCTTAGAAGCGGGTAGGAACAGAACGTGGTTTCCAGAGTATTTTGGGTGGCGCGTTCTCCTTTGTGGTTTCTCTATTGTTGAGTTTATAGTCAGGTCGTATATAGAGCATATACATATCTCGTTGTCTTTTTGCCCCATTCCTTATTTTCTCACCAGTGGGCAATGGGCTTCTCTAGAGCGTCGGAGCAATAAGAATCTATTCATTCTACTTTGGTGTTGAGTTTTCCTCTGGAGCTCCTGGAACCCATGTATGTATGGACATACATACCCTAAATCTCCCAAAACTATAGATATTCCCACTCAATAAAATATTCTAACTGCAAGAACAAGCATCTCTTGGGGATTTTACGGGGAATTATTCGTCGACACTGACAACGGATGTTCCGGAAGAATGGCATGACGCAGATTACGAGTTTCTTCATCAATGCGTTCTAAATCACGCCGGATTCGGGCCGCATGCTCGATTTGTGACATCTGGAGCAAAAGGGACGACGACTGTGACGCCGCAACAGGGGGTGTCGGACCTGTTGTCCCTAAATTAGGCTCAGGTTGAGTTGAGAGGCTTAGCGATCGTAAGGTGTTCACAGCATCCTGCTCTAATCGCGAAAGCTCGTCCCTGTTGGCACGAAGCAACTCAAATTCAGACGAGATTAGATCGAGTCGTGATTGGAAGGCTCGGAGCCTCGATGACCGTTGTGCTTCCGATAGTCGCACCCGGTGTGGCTCGACGTCTCCAATAGGGGTAAGATTCGGCCCACGAGGTGCAGACTCTAGTAAAGCATCCTGAAGGGTTCCGATATCACGTATTCGCCGAACTACATCGAAGAAACTAGTTGATCCCCCAACCGCAAGTTGAAGTGGTGTCTGAAATGGTTGAGTACTTCCTCTGTCCTGCCCTGCCTGGCGGGCGAAGTTGCTCCAATTTGCAGCCTCCGTACTTGACCGCATCACCACTGGTGGTGGGGGTAATCTAGCAGCAGTTCTTGCGAGTTGCCTCCTAGAGCTACTTGAAGTGGCAGTATGTGTTTGCCATTGCCTTGGAGCCGGACGAGAACGTGCATTTGGAATGCCACTTCCAATAATCCCGGGGTCCTCGGTATAACCTAAGCTAGCTGCCATGTGTTCCGACCTGGCCGGCCCTACATGACCTGCGTCATCATCTTCCATTTCACCCCGTCTCGCAGCTGCTCTACTTGTTTCCGCCAGAAATTCCTCAAGTGACAGCATCTGCTCATCTCTCTCGTCACTATTTCTCCTCATGCCCCTAGAGCCCGCTCCGTCAGCAGCTCTTCCATTTCCACGAGGCAGGGTTGACGGTGGCGACAGGTTGATTGACTGTGAAGAGACTACTATCGGATCACGTGTGCTCACAGCTACTATTCGCGAGGAAGTAGTAGTTGGTTCTCGAAAAGTAGGGTATGTGGTTTGATGCGGAGATGAGGAATTTGAGGCGGCGAGTCGTGGCATCCTAAATTCTGTAATGGGGGGTCGCACTGCTTCCTCGGGGGTGCTTCCCTTCTCTGGAACCGGACCCCACACTGAGGGCGAGGGTTGTTAGCTATCTGCTTGGGGTAAAGGGACTAAGGGACCTACTCGGACAGCCCATAATGGCTCACTTGGATGTTTCGTTGCGGGGGTTGGTGCCCCTATCGCCTCACCAAAGGATTAATCAAAGGGGTGGTAGAGGTTGTGTAGAGGACGGTGGTTAAGATTAAGACTACTTTGTGTCGTTTGGGCCTTCGCAATGCTCTCAGAGGGGCGGGGCGGAGTCTGTCGATGAAGACTGGTGAGTGCCCTTGCGGCGTAGATTTTGGCGAGGTCTAGCTACCCAATGGTGGCCCTATACCGTTTGGATTAAGGCTTTTCCATATATCCTACATCAGCCTCTCCATGAGCGAGCTGGTGCCTTCAGTTGGTGAGGGTAGGATAGATGTACTCTGTACGACGGATGGTCAAACCCTGGTCGTGAAGCGGAATCGTCGCTTGCAATATGATGTTGTATCCTGATACACCAGCAGACGCAAGGAAGCAAGCGCGGCCTTGGGAGAGCCCTAGTAGGATGCTTTCGGGCTAATGCTGTTCGCGAACTCAAGGTGTTGAAGCAGAAGAAAGGACTCGTTTTGAAATCAGGGCTTCTGCAGAATATACATGTACGAGGTACCTTGTTTGCACAAATGGCGTTGACACTAAAATTCCCGAAAGAGCCGCAAGACGCTCATTGCATCCTACTTGTGCATACTCGAAATAACATACATACAGGGTACCTCTACCGAACCTCATCAAAACGGCGTTCACACACCATCTATAAATCGGCCTGTCTGGTCGGGGGCTTCGGTAGCAGATTCAAGTACTACATGTGGAGTGCCCTGTATGTTCCAATGGCCACCCATATCATTGAGGAATAACGCCTGTAATGATGCCAATTCCCCCCAGTCTTCTCCACTTAAATGCGTCGTAGAAATAGACTGGAAATCCGCGCGGGTATAAATACAAAATAGTTTGTTGCGGCCCTGAACTGTCCCGCAATACCCCTTACCACAGCTGTGTGTTATACAGGCCGGGCATGGGGAGCAGGGGGCAGGCAAAACAGTTCCCCTGCCCGATCTACTTTCCGGTATCGTTAACTGCCGATTCTCTATCGTTTGCAAGAGAAATCTTATCTTCTCTGGAGTTTTTCTCTCCGCTAGTATTCGCTATTCCCTCGGTGGGCCTTCCCCCTACGGTGTCGGGTTTAGCGTCGTCGATTCGCTCGATTGGCTTTTGTTCAACTATTGCAACAATTACGTCACCAATATCTCCTGCTCCATCAAGTTTGCTGAGCCGTGCTCTAAAATGCTCCGCGTCGCGGAGCATTCTGTACAGCGATCAACGCACGTTAGTGGCTGAGCTCTATTCATAATAAGTCAATCAGACGTACCTCTTCTTCCCCACCTCACTTGATAGTTGGACCTCCCGAAACGCGTTACCCCATTGATCTCGATAGCTCGTAAATACCGGGTCCATAATCATGGAGACAGTCGTGTCCGGCAAATGTTTACTCAAAACGCGGTGCAGAGTGGATGTCTCTTTCGTCAGTGTCTCCATGTAGGGGTTCACATCCGAAGACTGCTGCTCCCACTGGACCTTCTTCATAGCGTTTACATGTGTAGTCGCCCGTCCACTCATAATCTCGACAAGTTTTTCATGGATACCGGACTGGTGTTCCTGATATAGCCTTTTCACCCTGTCGAACTCGGCCATCAAACCGCTGGCCGCAAGAGCCGTGGGCGAGTAATGACGTCTAACGAACTCGCGGATATAAGGAATTAGCGCGATAATAAAGCTAAGGGCTTGGGAAGCTAGCGCTAGATGTTTTGTGGTAATATTTTTCAAGCCTGCGCTTCTCGTTGCGCCCGCGCCGAGGATGAGTTGACAGGAGCGAGAGTTGAAGAGCTTGAGATAATCCAGAAGACTGGAGCTCACTTCCTGAGTCATGCTTGGAATTTGGGCAATAAAGCTCTCGAGTTTCTCCACTCCTCTCAAGACCGCCATCGCCGATTCCGGGAGGATGAATTTCTGTTCATCAATCATTGCAGTTTGGGTTCCGCCCTTGGCACCTATAGAATTTGGGCCAGCCGCCATTTGCCCATTTGTACCTTCCGGACTACCTTCATCTATATCTTCCCACACCCTACTACTTTTGCCCCAAGAATCGGCATCCATTGTGCTGCCTTGTAGTATACGTGATAGTAATCGGTCCTCTTCTACCCCAAAATCTTTCGCATTCCACACGTCCACCTCCATGCTCTGCATCAATTTTTGTTTTTCTTGTTCTCCCATACACGACGCAAAATCCTTAATTTGGCTATTCACGAGATTCTTAAGCGCAGTCCCCCCCCGCCCTGACACGGCTTCGCATTCGTCAGCAAAAAGTCGGTTAATAGTAAAGTATCTTAAAAACATCGTGAGCGGGAGCTGTGAAGTCTGCTCCGATCGAACCTTTAAGATTTTAGTGATCTGTGTTTGTGCAATATCGACGGCTTGGCCAAGCAAGCTAGAGAGGTCAAGTACTTGGTGCATCTCTTCTTGGATACTTTCGGACGAGGGCGAGTGGGTACTTGATCCATCTAGGTATCCGTTCAGCGTGGCGATAGGAGGGCTCTTTGGTGGCACCCTCGCTCCTGCCGATGCCGGTGGGCTCCTGATTCCGCTTGTGATGTCCAACAGTACTTTCACCTGGACACTCAACCGTCGCAGCGTCTCGCCAACCCCAGAATAGATACTAACGATAAGATCCTCCGCAGCGTCTGAAGTTAGATTTCGGAGGTTTCGAGCGAGGATGGATGATTTCTCTTGTTGGCTACGTTGTCTGCCTCCATGGGTGGACGCTGACATGATCGACTCATTATCGTCGTCGTTTGAGCTAGGGAGGCGATGCCGCACCAGTGTCTTAATTTCTCTGAGGACGGCTTCTCGATAGGCCATAGAGGCCTGGAAAGTATAACGTGAGTGGGCGAGACCATTGAGGCTGGAAAGTATGTCTGAACGGAGAGATCGGTCTAGGGAGAGGTATATGGGAAGAGCAGAAGGCTGGCGCGCATGGTCGCCGCGTGTCCGTTGCAAAGCCGCCCCCCATCGCTGCAGAGTATCGCGGTGAGGGACGCTTTCCGCATGACGGCGGAGGTCGCCCAGGAGAGCGTGTAAGAACCTCCCCTCGAAGGCTCTGCCAATCCGAAGCCTTAGGAGGTCTAGGCCACTGATAACGCCGCCCAGTGCCTTAGCCTTGCGTAGATCTACAAGATCTCCTCGTTGATCAAGAGCGGCCGCCTTGTTTGCGTCCAATAATGAATCGCTCTCGCCTGCAATAAGCCTCTCCAAACCCTCCAAGGTATCTATAGCCTTCTCTATTTCTCCATCGTCCAAGAATCCCTCACACCGGGTGACGCCATCCACCACTCGCCGAAGCTGCTCTACGGACTTCCATAGTTGTCGGAGATTCTCACGCCGTTGTTTCATCGATACGATTTTCAGTCCACCAACCGCCATCTCTCCATCCAACCTGCCTAAATCTTCTCTCAACGCCCTTATTCGTTTCACCGAGTCTGAGGCTTCAGAATGTAACTCCCTTAGGGAGCCCAAGGCAGCAAAGAATGAGACTGAGGCACTTGATATCGAAGAAATTAGATGTACTTCTATTGTGTCCATGTACCACGATAGCTTCTCTTGGAGAATCGCATTAGTCGCTAATGCTTTCCGACCACTTGCGCCGGATAAAACGGGTAGACCATCTGGTCCTCTGTTCTCATCGGCTGGCGACCCCTTCGGCCGGACAACATCGGATCGCTCACTCACAACATCAAAGGTTCGTGGATTCTCGAGATGGAAGTCCTGTTCAAAGTAGATGCTAGGAATTGTCGACAAAGGTGTTGCGGCATGTTGGCCCCGCTTCCCGAAAGTCCCACTTTGTCGCATCCTCGACCGTGGAGATGCTGCTGTAGAGGCTGCCAATCCCAAAGCGAAGCCAGATCTAGACAACCCATTTGGTTCTTGTTGTTTTCTCAAACTCTTTTCTAATAGCTCCGTAAGGATTTCCGTCTTTTCGGCCTCCCTATCGCGTCTGAAAAGTTGTGTCCCTTCATCATCCCCACCCCCCTTAGCCCGCTGAAACGCGTCATAAAGAGTGCCAATCTGCGAGAGATAGGGCTTGAACTCTGCTTGGTCTACTTGTGGAATATTCGTCAATACCACTGGAGGAATATCTTTAGCGGATGGGGGTTTGTGGGTGCTGGAGGCCGGAGCAGATGTGTGGGGCACAAGTCCGGTGCGTACAATCGGGGCCTGGAGGAGTGTTGATATAGCTACAGTGATACAGCGTGAGTTCTGAATTGCGTTGAGTAGAATGGGCCAACGAATTCTCCGAGGGAAGACAACGCCTGAGGGCCATGAACTCACCATTGCGACCAGCTTCGCTTGTAGCTATCCCTCGGTCAGCGGGAGATGTGTCTAGCATCCCGCCGATTGAACCGATTGAGCTAGCGGTAGAGCCTCTACGAGGCCGGTATCTACTAGTCGGTATTGTTCTCCGTAGAGTATCATGTTGTGCGAACGGGGGCGGGTTGTCCTGCAGGGCTGAAAGCGACGACGCATAAGTATCGCCAGATCGAGGAGTAGATGGAGACGACATAGTCTACAGCGCCAGGTTGATGAGACGAAGTCTCAAGTGCGAGATGAAGTGATTATGTGAACACACAAGCGTCCTCTCGCTTCAACAAACTATCACCGTAGTACCATGGCTTGTCGGGGAAGATCTCTGAGCGCTGCCTCACGCCTGAGCTCTCTGGGGATGCCAGCACGAGCTTAGGCTTGCTTTCGATGTGCTCCTGGCCTTGTGTCGCTCAAACAATTTATCGCTGACTAAGCCGTGATCCCTTCAGCGCAGAGCCCAGTCCACTTTACGCGTATCTAACGCGAAACGTGTTCGGTCGCGTCTCCTTGACTTTCTCGCACCGCACTTTTCACACCAGGCAATATCGCCAGGTTTCCATGCACAATTATCAACTGCGCTCTTCCCACTGCCGATTCCTGAATCATGGATAAACAGTCGGTTTACTCTCTCAGCGTTTTTCCACCAGACTACGGTGAAACCGATAACTTGCGTGGGGAGATTCAACGCCAGCTGCGCGACTTCATCTTGGAATTTCGTCTCGACAATGCGTTTATATATAGGTAGGCTCCCTCCGTAGAAATGAAAATATGGACATGAATCCTTCACTAAACTACTCCTAGAGACCAAATTAGAGAGAATGTCCTAGTCAAACAGTATTACTGCGACGTGGATATTGCACATCTGATATCCTTCAATGAAGAGCTTGCCCACAAGCTCACCACCGAGCCCGGCGAGGTCATCCCACTTGTAGGCTTTGACGACTTCTTCCAAACTTACAGGCAGCTTCTAACTACCTTCAGTTTGAAGCTGCACTCAAGGAGTGTACGCAACGGATCGTCTACCCCTCCCAGTCTTCAGTTGTTCTACCCGAACACCAACTCCTCCTCCATTCTACAGTGTCTCAAATTTCGATTCGCGACCTCAATGCTACGAACATTTCACATCTGGTTCGGATACCGGGCATTGTCATTGGCGCCTCCACACTCTCCTCCAAGGCAACTTCTCTCTACATCCAATGCCGAAACTGCCAGCACACACAACATCTCCCAGTTACAGGCGGGTTCTCTGGCATCACGCTTCCTCGTATCTGCACGCGACAAAAGGTACCGGGAGAATCGGCAGACTGCCCAATGGATCCATACTTCGTTGTCCACGAGAAATGTCAATTTATCGACCAGCAAGTACTCAAACTTCAAGAAGCCCCAGACCAGGTACCTGTGGGAGAGCTTCCGCGTCACATCCTTATATCTGCAGACCGGTACTTAACAAATCGTGCGGTTCCAGGCTCCAGGTGCACAGTCATGGGCGTGTTTTCCATATACCAGAGCAAGGGCTCGAAAGCATCATCTAACACATCTGCTGTAGCAATCCGAAACCCCTATCTACGCGCGGTTGGCATCACTGCTGATGTCGACCACACAGCGAAAGGGAATGCAATCTTTTCTGAGGAAGAAGAACAAGAGTTTTTGGAAATGAGCCGGAGACCAGACCTATACGATGTCATCGCTAACTGCATTGCACCTTCGATATATGGGAACCAAGATATTAAGAAGGCAATCTCTTGTCTTCTTTTTGGCGGGTCCAAAAAAATTTTACCTGATGGGATGAAGCTCCGTGGCGATATCAACGTGCTTCTTCTCGGAGATCCTGGAACTGCAAAATCACAGCTTTTAAAATTCGTTGAAAAAGTTGCTCCGATCGCCATATACACATCCGGCAAGGGATCTTCCGCTGCCGGTCTAACAGCGTCGGTACAACGTGACCAATCTACACGCGAATTCTACCTAGAGGGCGGTGCCATGGTACTGGCTGATGGTGGCGTCGTCTGTATCGACGAATTTGATAAGATGCGAGATGAGGATCGAGTTGCAATCCATGAAGCAATGGAACAGCAAACGATTTCAATAGCTAAGGCTGGTATAACGACAATTTTAAATGCCCGTACATCGGTACTTGCTGCGGCAAACCCAATCTTTGGGCGGTACGACGATTTGAAAAGCCCCGGAGAGAACATCGATTTTCAAACAACTATCTTGTCAAGATTTGACATGATCTTCATCGTCCGAGACGAACATGAGAGAGGCAGAGATGAGAGAATAGCCAGGCACGTCATGGGCATTCACATGGGCAATAGGGGCGTTGAGGATCAAGTTGAAGCCGAAATATCGGTCGAAAAGATGAAGAGATATATTAACTATTGCAAGCAGTTCGTCTCCCCTAGGCCAAGCAAATATGCCTTCTTCCTTCAGGAGGCTATTAACACCTTTTTCTTAGGAAATGCGCACCCAGACTTTCGGCTGAAGCTGCTGAGAAACTTTCATCCCACTTCGTCTCCATCCGGAGGCAGGTACATTATGCCGAGATCGAGGCCAATGCACGCTCTTCAATCCCCATTACCGTGCGTCAACTTGAAGCCATAGTCCGAATCACAGAATCCCTTGCCAAACTCTCCCTGTCCCCAATCGCAACAGAAAACCATGTCGATGAAGCAATACGCTTGTTCCTTGCTAGCACCATGGACGCTGTACAGCAGGGAGCGGGGCAGGGAAGCAAGGAGTTGAATGAGGAAGTTGGGAAGGTGGAGGAAGAGCTAAGAAGGAGGCTTCCGATTGGGTGGAGCACAAGCTTGGCTACCCTGAGGAGGGAGTTTGTGGAGGGTAGAGGTTACAGTGAACAAGCGCTGAATAGGGCGTTAGTGATTCTCCAGAGAAGGGATACCGTACAAATACGAGCACAGGGGGGACAGGTCTATCGGAGCGGGGTCTAATTCCTCGGCGGTCTTGTCTGCCTGCCCCTTTTCTATTGCCATACTTTTAGCACACATGGGTTTTTTTGTCCTCGCCGGCCAGGATAGCCCCCGGACCGGCGTTGTCAAGATTATGAGAGGGAAGTCGTTTGATTGTACGCAGTATTGTACGCCTTCCAGGAAGGAAATAGCAAGAACTTCCACTTCACCGTGTAACGTTACAGCAATCTATGCATCTATGCGGCCTTCCATCCTGTGCATAGCTGTGGGGAGTTGTACTGCAGTCGCTGGAGTTCTAATTGAAGTCGTTTGGCGTTCATTATTGCACTTGTATTTGTGCTCTGGAGAGTCCTTGGCGGCAGGGATCCCGCTTAGCGGTTATCGGCCGCAGCAGATCGATCGTCATCACAGAAAAAGAAAAAAAAACAATCCACCAAGAAATCAACGGCCAGGAACCACACCGACGACAGAGCCGATTTAGCCCATACAGCGCATAGAAACACCTCGCGGTTTTACAACACGCCGTTTAGGGTCTCCTCTAACACCTAGCGTCGTCGATGCCGCTCACTAACTCACGGGCGTGTCGCTGTTGCGGCGTATAACCCCACAGAGAGAAGGGCTATCTCACCGTTGCATACGATCCTTTTGCGGCGCGCGAGATCTCTCTGCGCGCGCTTGGGATCCCTTTGTGGCGAGTACAACTTTCTCGTGGCGCAACAGATACCTTCTTGAGTATCAGAGTCTTACTGGACCTTGACTTGTTCTCTGGCACACCGACGTAGCCTGCCACTTGAAACCTGCACTCTCACCCACCTAGCCAGTGCCTAACAGCAACGCAACCTACAGAAGCTCAAATCTCAGCCACAAGGCTCAGGAGAGCTTCCAGGCCCGGTATAGCTCCATTTTGGGCTGCATAACCTCTTCCGTGAACGCTGAAACCGTCTCTAACATGTTCGGCCCATTCATACATGGGTGGGCGTGGTTGAAAGGGAATATCCCCAGGAATTTCTCGGTAAAAAAGTTGAAATTCATCTCAATCCATTGTTCGTCTCCCCTAGAAAATTCAATCGATCTTCGTTGCCGCGCTAACTTACCGGGAGGACAGATATCTACCTGATCAGTCTTGTTATTATAGGCTCAGCTATCTTGTTTGCAATTGGTGGCTTACGCTACATTGATGCGCTGTTTTTTGCCAGTGGAAGTGCAACCCAGGCTGGCCTCAACACGTCCGCCGGCCTTTTCTCCGCTATCGTGACCATATTGCTAACGTCGATTTACAGCGTTGACATCAATAAGATCAAGACAGCTCAGCAGGTAGGCGTAGATATCAAGCGATTTAATCCAGGGTGCTGATGGCATACAGATAGTCTTATACATCGTACCAATGATTACTAACCCGATATTCATCAACACTACGGTAGTTTTTATTCGGTTGTATTGGTTCGAGAAGCGATTTCAACACATAGTCGAAGAAGCAAGGTCATACCGACGGACAAGGTCCCGTGCGCGGACAGAAGCTAGAGAGGAGACTAATCCAGGATGCATCGAACGCGGTGTTGGTGGCAGAGATATCATTGTGCTTCACGAAAACCGAAATACGACTGCAGAATACCCGGGCTCTGTACCCACACCTATGCCTGAAAAAGAGGCTTCCAGCTCATCAGAAAGCAGTGATGGAGGTAGTGGGAGTACAGCACCTAATTTATCTCCTGAGAGGCCTCGAGACATCCAACTTGAAAACCCCCAAGCTTCACACGGCGGAAACATGCCGGGCGAACAAAGCGCAGAGCAACATATTACGTTTCTGGAGAAACAACGTAATCCGAAAGACAAGGGGACACTACGGATACCTGGGCCAAGAGATTTCGACCGTGGTGATGTCCCGCAGCGAGTAGAGGATGAGGAAGAAAACACACTGTTCCGCAGCGCTACAGAGGCTAGTCAGGCTGATGTAGCGTTCGGTGGCACTACTGAACAAAACGGTGACGACACTATAGCAAAACGGACAATCACAATCGACGAGCCCAGTAAGACGAAGCTACGCAAGCCCCTTTCCAATGTTAGCCTACCACGAATGCCATCCGTCGGGTCTGCAATCGAAGGTCTACGGTCAAGAGCGCGTTCGTCAACTTGGAACAGCAAGTCTCCCAAGGAAATCGAAACAGTCCCGTATTTGAGCTACTCTCCCACAATCGGACGGAATTCTGCGTTTGCCAATTTAACCCAAGAGCAGAGAGATGAACTCGGGGGTATTGAGTATCGGGCTCTAAAGACTTTGGCTGTTATTCTCGTCTGTAGGTTTTTATATCCCAGCGGTCCCATGATGAGTGATTGACACCATTCACACATCAGCATATTTTGTGGCACTCCACACCCTCGGGTGGGTATGCTATCTGGGCTGGATCATGAAGAGCTCAAAGTACGGTAGTACTGTTACTAGTGTTGGACAAGCCAGACCTTGGTGGTATGTACTGTGTATTCGGCTCATGCCACAGACACTAATCGCTCTCAGGGCCTTTTTTACGGCGGCTTCAATGTTCAACGACCTTGGATTTACTCTGACTCCAGATTCGATGGTGTCATTTCAGGGTGCGGTATTTCCATTGCTACTCGGGAGTTTTCTGATAATTGCCGGTAATACCGGGTTCCCAATCACCTTGAGATTTATCATCTGGCTTTTGTCAAAGTTTGCTACCGTCAATGGAGCACTCTGGGAGGAATTGAATTTCCTGCTCGACCACCCGAGACGATGCTTCACTCTTTTATTCCCCAGCAAAGCAACCTGGTGGCTTTTCTGGGTCTTGGTTCTCCTCAACGGCGTGGATCTGGTATTCTTTATCATTCTCGATGTATGCAACAACCACCCCCACATTGGCTATGCTAACTTTCCTTCCAAGCTGAACGATCCCACCGTAACCTCCATGGCGGCTGGCCACCGTGTCCTAGATGGTTGGTTCCAAGCAGCATCCACTCGCACGGCCGGGTTTTCTGTTGTGAACCTAGCAAACCTCCACCCCGCTATCCAGGTGTCCTACCTTGTCATGATGTACATCTCTGTGCTACCCATAGCCATCTCAGTTAGAGGGACAAATGTGTATGAGGAGAAGAGCTTGGGTATTTGGGCCAGCCCGGGAGAGGACAAAGCCGATGCAAAGGACCCCAGCTACGTAGGAGCACATTTGCGGAAGCAACTCAGTTTTGATTTGTGGTATCTTGCCCTTGGATTGTTCATCATCTCAATAGCAGAGGGGAAGCACATACAAAACATAAACGAATACGTGAGTGATGGGTCCCGGAAATCCCCAGCACCAAAAGTTCTCTAACGCGCACAAAGGCTTTCACGATATTCTCTGTGCTCTTCGAAATAGTTTCAGCTTATGGCACTGTCGGGATGTCGCTCGGCTACCCTAATACCAATCCGTCCTTCTCCGCCCAATTCTCAACCACCAGCAAGCTCGTCGTTATCGCCATGCAAATTCGCGGTCGCCACCGCGGCCTGCCATATGAGCTAGACCGCGCTATTCTGCTTCCAAGCGAATCCCTACACCAAAAAGAGGACGAAGATGCCCAAAGATGGCTACAGAGACGACGATCTCTCACGCCAATCACATGAAATTCCAATGCTTCATCGCCGCAAGTGAACGGAGAAGGCAACCATTCCTAGGGCCCGCACGGCCATGACTAACAAGGTCTATCGATTGGCAGGTATTGCGCCATCGCAGGTTGCCAATTGATATTGAACTGTCTTTTTCCAGCTTGAGTCATCCACCACTATACGTAACCCCTTACAGAGCAAAGCCAGAGAGCGAAGGCCGCCCTTTGGAATGTGAATATCTCACGTAGTGTTGTTTCACCTTCTCTGTTTTTATTTTCATTATTTTCTTGTTTTTTTTTTGTGCAGGCAGGCATGGCATGTTAGGATAGATAGATAATAAGCCTTGTATCTACTTTATGACTGTACGCCGTACTCTAGCGCAGCGTCTGGAGTCGATGCTGCAGAGTGCTCCATACAATATACGTAGTGCGTAATTAGCTCCCTTGACGGCTCGAACCGGCGTCTGTGTGCGGCGATGGGGTGGCGTGGGAGACGCCCAAGAGAGTAAGTAGCATAGCGCTGCGCAGATATTTTACAGAGCACTGACTTTCGGCCCCGTCCGGTTGCGTTGGGAGCCAACAAACCCCAACGCCCCGGCCCTCGTGCCCAGCCCCAGCTCAACGGCTTGGCCCTGTGTTTTGTCTTGAAACAGCGGCGCGAGGCACGGGCATCTCCAATCTCTGCTCTGCGGATACCCGTTCATACGGGATTTGTACTGTACGTTGGAGTAGACGGTGGCAAAAGGCACTGTACAGAGTACAATACCGCACATGTACGTGTAGAGTACCTGTAGTCTTGTATGCACACAATACACACAGACAATATACGGCGGCGAAGAGCTGCGCAGTGTGCGTGCGTCCATAGGGGTCTGTACAGAATACATACCATATTGCATGTATTATGCGTGTATGTGCAAGTACAGAGTACAGAGCCCTCTATAGCGTCTCTAGGGCCGGCGTTACGTCATGCTGCGGCCGCCGTAGCAGGTCCCCACTCCCCACGCCGCTCCCGCCTGCCCTGCCAGTCCAGAGTATATCACCCACCAACCACCAACCACCAACAATTTCTCCCCCATATCTTCCCGCCCCGTTCCTCCACCCCCCCCACTGCGCGCGCTGCAGCTCCCTTGCCAAGCAGTCGCTCTCCTCTGTTGACCTTCCCCTACCGTGGAGAGCTTTTCAAAGCTGCTGGTGCCGGGAGAACCAGCGCTAACACCCGACTTGCCCAATTGACTTTGGGCCCGTCCTTGTTCTTGTTCTTTTCACGCCCTTTTACCTGTTGCTGCAATCCTTCTAGGGGTGGATGTGCTAGCACAGCTCCTTGTTTACTGCAGTCCGCCCTCCAATTGGCGCTCTCTTCCGTGATCGAAGCTCGCCCCAGCTCTCTCGTTCGAGTCCGGAAGCCCCCCGACCTCTTATCTAGCCGTCATCCTCGGCCGGCTTAGTTTCGACCCCCGTACATCACTACCGCAATGGCAGAATCACCAACAAAGCGGGATGCGAAGAACCACATTCTGTTCGAGTGCTCGACGGAA